>VUQS01000206.1:3528-33309 GCA_015108495.1 Heterochromis multidens | reverse complement strand
TGAGCTTTCTCCGACGGGTGGCTGGCCTCTCCCTTAGAGATAGGGTGAGGAGCTCAGCCATCCGGGAGGGGCTCAGAGTAGAGCCGCTACTCCTCCACATCGAAAGGAGCCAGTTGAGATGGTTCGGGCATCTGATGAGGATGCCTCCTGGACGCCTTCTGGGGGAGGTTTTCCGGGCATGTCCCACCGGGAGGAGGCCCCGGGGCAGGCCCAGGACACGCTGGAGAGATTATATCTCTCGGCTGGCCTGGGAACGCCTCGGTGTTCCCCCGGATAAGCTGGAGGAGGTGGCTGGGGTGAGGGAGGTCTGGGTTTCTCTGCTTGGGCTGCTGCCCCCGCGACCCGGCCCCGGATAAGCGGAACAAAATGGATGGATGGATGTTTTAATGAGATGATAAGAGGAGGTAAGATATACTTCATCCCAAAAGTTGGGAAATTCCTGTTATAGCAGCCAGAACAACAAAAACATCTAATAACAGAATAAAAAAATTATTTCATATAGCTCAATATAATCTCCTGACAAAATAAAATAACTCACTAAGGTAGAATTACTCAGTTAGAAAAGAGATTACTTACATAGTTTAATATAACAAGATAACTCATTAGAGTTAAATGACTCTATAAAGTAGAGTACAAAAGTAGCTTGAGAAAGTAGGATTACACCAGTGGAAAAGAATAAAAAGATAAAATAAAAACAAAATATAATAAGGCAGCTTAGTAAGTAAAGCAAAGATTAAGTGCCAAATAAAAGACATTTAAATGGCTCTAAAACATTGTCTTCTTCGCCTTTCAGTGGTTGGAGGCTGCTTCTTGCCTTTGAAATCGTTGCTTCAAAGATAGGGACCAGGTCTGAGACCACTTGCAGTCAGTTGCTGTTTTCAAAATGACTTTGATGCCTCAAGATAGCGATAAGAAGAGTCGGTTTTCAGTTGAACGGGGTCAAGTTGGCACTTACATGCAATCTGTTTGCAATAGTTCCGTGATTAATCTGTTCCCGTCTACATTAGATGTGTAGTGCTGTACCAGAGCTAGGGGCAGACTCGCCACCAGCACACTGCGCAGAACCCACACATCAGGCGTGACTCTCACAGCCACAGACTGGGCCAGATCTAAACTGGACAAATTTATCATTTATAAAGAGATAGACACAGCAAGTTCATTTCATTAATGACCAGGATTTTATCAAGAGCAGCACAAATTTGCTGATCAAAAATGAGGGAGCGAGTAACGTACTAACAAAATAAGAGAGTGTAAAGGGAAGTTTTACACATTTCTCTCTGAAACATATGTTTTTTCTCTCTGAGGAGGCTTATGAATAATGTGTTGATCATTATTTGTGTTTTATTATGTTTTTATTATGAGGGTGAACCCTTTTGTTAGAAATTGCTGGGGACTGTGTGTGGACCTGAGGACTTAGACTCAGGTAGAGCACAGGGTGCTTTATTACAAACTGTTCCTCCATTAAATCTGAAATCTTTGTGTAACAGCTGACCTATACGATGTTTAGAAGAACACATAATTTACTGTCAGATCCTGAACCATCTGTTTTTCTGCAGTGTGTGAAATTGAGCTGGAGTTATGCACCAGGGCTGCTGTCTCACATCCCACAGTTAGAAAGCCTTGCCATGAGGGTGTCTCTGAATAAATGTTACGCGCACAGTGTGTTGGCTTTGCTGATCTGCTGTGATGGGCCGATAAAAAAAGGAGCAGCCACTTTCCTGAGTGGAAAGATCAGCCCTAACCTGACTGTCATTCACTGAACTTGTGGTCCATGATGGTGTAAAACACATTACAGAGCTGAGTCATTTTCACACACTGATTAACCTCAAACTCTGAAAGTCTGCTGTTGATCTCAGTAAACAGAATAAGATGCATCCTTCCTGTTCAAAGATTTACAGATGTGTTAAAACTGCAGACACTGCAGACGATGCTCTGGAGGAAAGCAGAAAAAATCTGTCATCAAAGCAGACTAATTACTTAGAAAGCTACTGCAGTTTAATATTTATTAATTCTTTCTTTTAAACTGACAGCATTGTGTGCTGTTGCATTTTGACATTATTTCACATTGAATATTGAAGTTAAGTTTCACAGCCCGATAAAAATAGAGCAAAGTGGATGGAGCATTTAATTCTAGCATGTTAAACTGTTTGTATTGTTGTATTTGATTGCAAGTGAAAAGAAAAGCCTGAGAGTGAGAATGTTACACACATTAATTTAACTAACCCTAACATATTATAGCATTCAGACATTATTCTATCACAATAACACAGTCCCATTAATAGCTGCAGTTTGACAGACATATGTTATGGAATAGCACCTATCAAGGGAAGTAAAAGAAAGAAAGAAAGAAACATGAATGTTGCTCTGTGTGTGCGCACTGCTGAGAAAAGACATGCAGAGATGGTTTCCTTGTGTCCTGATCTCTGTGTAGAAATGTGACTGAAAGCCTGAAACACTGAAACCGGCTCTGCTCACTGTACAAAGGAAAACAAGATGTATCCTCGTGTGCATCTTGCATTGAGATTCTCCTCCTCCCTCCCTCCAGCTCTCCATTAAATTCAGTTCACTACTGCTCTGTTTCAATAAGATCCCGGGGGGTTCGGTTCTAAACACTCAGAGGGAGCACTGAGTAAAGAGCGACAGGATGGAGCCAAAGTTTTGGCACTGTGCTCACAGCTTTGCCAATTGCACACTTGTCAGATAACATCTCCCCCTCTCGTTCAAAAAAAATAAACAGTCCTTGCAGCAACTATCAAACAGATATCAGGTGCAAAATAAGACATGCTTTTTGGTGTTAAATTTAGTGCAATTTACAGTAAGTTGCCTGCCACAAGCCTTACTAACTTAGTTTGTGTGTCATTATTTATTGGATGAGATGAGCTGTGCTCATCGGCACAGACTGACTCCAGCTGATTACAACATCTTGTAATCAGTTGGATAAATTAGATGATGATTTATTGCAAACCTTTGCCAATCTCTTTGAGAGTGACTGCATTCAGTCCAAGTCAGACCAAGACAGGTTGCCTCCCACCAGGCAACCTGTGCAATCACCTTGCAACCAAAAGTGGTCGCCCAGAGATTAAGGGTTCTGCATGCTCAACCTCTGGGCATCCAGATGGCAAAAAATTTCAGTGCCATCACTCACTAACCACCCTTTTATACTCTTCTGTCCCAATAGCCCTCTGCATGATATTAAAGTGTCTCAGTATAGACTGTGATTAAAATGTGAAAGTTTAGGGTTGAAGTTGGAGAACAGTTGATTCTCATCTGGACAGAAGTTATTGCATTAAGTGGAAAAAAGCTTTCTGCATCTTTCTTTGTGGCAGCAAAGCTCCGTCAATCTGTAAATGTTTGCTGTGCAGCACTTTGGTCAGCATCTTTAATGACTGTATAAATGTGGTATATAACCAACCTGACTTGGCTTAGCAATGAGACAAAAACAACTAAATGATGATTAATCAGATAAATCAAACCTCTTCTTCTTAGAACTCTCTGCAGGGCTTCTTCTTCGACATGGTTGGGAAGCAAGCATTCGACATCATCATCATGGTGCTGATTCTCTTCAACATGATCACCATGATGGTGGAGACGGATGAGCAGTCACCTCAGATGGAGAAAATCCTGAACAACATCAACCTGGCCTTCATCATCATCTTCACCGCTGAGTGCCTCATCAAGATCATGGCGCTGCGATGCTACTTCTTCACCATTGGGTGGAACATCTTCGACTTTGTGGTGGTCATTCTCTCCATCGTGGGTGAGTTCAGCTACAAAAAGATTTAGACATGAGTTGGCTGTTAAAGTTTGCCTGCAACACGTTTAGTTTGCAGAGTTTTCAAATACAAAAAGTACAACTTATGTTAACATAGAACCAGAATTCAATATTTTCCAGCTAATTTCCAGGAAACCTCCTAAAAATTACGCCTGTAATTTAACTGCTAATGACAATGATATTTCTGAGAGTATTAGTTGCTCCAGTTATGAGTTTACTGCTTGTTGCACTGGAGTTGTAACACATAGAAGTATCATGTAAGTGTAGAGTAGTTCATAAGGAGACACAGATATCTCTACATGATGTTGAGCTGCCATGTACTGAAAAACAATCACTGCAGTTCCCATAATGGCCTTTTGAGGCTGGCTCCATTTTGTTAAAATGCTCAGATTTACAACATTAAAAAGCATGTTAACAGCATGGCACACAAAAAGACCTGGTTTTGGTCTCTATGTATAGTTTCCACTTTCACAACTGTAGTAGGCGATTTTTCTTTTTATGACTTGGATATTGTTAAGGCTTAAAGTTAAAGATGTAGCCACTCGAATTGGACCAAAATGCTTAAAAATGTGGGTCCAGAAACCAGTGGTTGATAACATAGTGGCCACATCCATCTTTTATAAAGGCAACCTGCATTGATTGGTGAACAAAATGTGAAAGACACACAGCCTGGTTGGTTGTTTTTCATGTGGCAGTAAATGAGGTGCAGCAGAAGGACAGAACTGCAAAGTTTCCTGTAAAATAAAGTAACTAAAATGTGGCACAACTTCTGACAAGTCAAGTTCTAAAAATTCTTTTTTGGAAACTTTGAATTAATGATAAATTACTTCACTTACCTTGGACATTACTCAACAAGTAAGTGCTCATTAAGTGTAGCCACCATCACATCAGTACCAAACAATGCAGCTCTTACTAGAAAAGGTCTTTAATTCACAATTAAACACCTGCTAACTTTAAGGAAATAGTTTCTAGGAAACTGAGTCATAAAATTAAATGTTTTCTTCAAGGTTTTCTTTTAACTGCTAGTAATTAAACTATGAAACTGTGAGGCAGACACCGACAGCAGTGTTTGGAAGTTCTTCTTTTCTTCTAAACTTGGTTTCAAATTATTTTGAGCAAGATAAAAACTGAAAGGAACATTTAACTGTTAAAAAAATCAACTTGTTTTCCTGCATTATCTCAGACATGTCTCACATTTATATACTGGCATAACTTACAGCTGACATACATAAGGCTATATGTATGTGGTGAGCTCATGATGCACCCTGTGTGCACACATGCTGTGTGTGAGCCATCAGCTGTGGCAGCAGGAAACAATGTGATGTCTGCCTGACAGTTTTCTGTCACCAAAGTGACCATGCGGTTGGCCTTCATGTTTAACCTGCACCAAGGTCCTGTGTGGTCATATTACAATGACACACACTAACAACACGTATGACACACAGTCTGCAGAGACAACCCAGAGCAACCTAAGCAGGTAATTCAGCTATCAGTGTTCATACGTTGTGTGTGCTGCTGCTCCTGTTAGCTTGACAGGATTGGGTGTATGTGTGTAATTAAGTGTGCGTCTGTGTGTGTGTGTTTGTGTGCACGCTGAGGCGAGGCTGCATGGGGGAGGTGAAGGTAACAGCAGCAATCAGAGCTGCCACAGGGTGGTCCCTGGAGACAAATCAAACATGATTGACCTGTTACATCAGCTGCTCTGTGTGTGTGTGTGTGTGTGTGTGTGTGTGTGTGTGTGTGTGTGTGTGTGTGTGCGCGTGTGTGCGCGTGCGTGCGTGCGTGCGTGTGAGAGAGAGAGTGAGAAAGTCAGAGACAGAGATGTTAGGATGGAGGGGGATAAGCTGAGTTGATGTATGATGTGATGGTGATTCCCCCTCGACTCCCCCTGCTCTTCCCTTCCATCACCTATAACTTACACAGGGAGATGAATGAAAGAAAAAAAGTGTGTGTGTTTGTTTTTAGGTGTGTGTGTGTGTGTGTGTGTGTGGTGACAGGCCAGCTCCTCTCCAAGTTTATCATTCCCAGATAACGAGGAAAAGACGGATGAATTACAGCGTTTGACTCGCTGTTAGTGGGGAAAGACGCCTCAGCTCTCCAGATCCAATAAGTCAAGTTGTAATCACAGCAGACCTGCCACATAAACACTGAAATATCCAAACTGAGAGCTTTTAGATGATGTAACTCATCACATAAAAGAAAATTCAATAGTCTGTAGGTAATCAATTCTTTGTTTGGTACATCAGAAAAATTCAGAAAAAAATTAATCCAGCACAAAAGAACAGATTAAACTCTAGTCCCTTTTAAACATCAGGGCTGTTTTTAATTGTTGTATTTAAGCCATGCTCATTTTGATGCCTCCACTTTATGGCCATCGCTATCTTGGTTTTTGGAGCCAGAAGTGACCATATAAGGCCAAAAGACTGGTCAGTGACCCCATCGTAACCACTGGTTCCTAGAGAAAAATATGTATTCCCCGACCAGTTGGCGAGTAGTGGTGGGAAGTTTCTTGCTGTCACTAGGTGAAATTGGTCACAAACATGTATATGATGCTGCACCAAAAACCTCCTTGCGATTGCTTTGGTTACTAGCAGACTGCCATGGTCACCTGTAATTTGTATGAAAGACGCTGACTGGCCTACAAACACTTGCCAACTAGTCTCAGAGCAGTTGTGAAACTGTGAAGAGTGCGGCAACAACAAGAAATGGACACCGTTTGCCTTCAAAGTAAAGTTTATGTCTTTTGAAATGTGTTGGTTGCAGCGGTAAGCCACAGGTTTTACTTTGAAGACGAATTTTTTCTGTTTCCAGTTTGTGTCACACTTTTTCAGGTTTCCCTACCATTCAGTGGTTAGTTGGTGAGTGACTGCTGACAAGTCAGAGTCTTCAGTGCAATCTACGGGCCAGTAACCTCCAGCAACCACTCACCAACCAGTTGGGAAATACAGTTTTCCTAGCGACCCGTGGTTGCCAGGGAGTTGCTGACCCGTCTATAGGCCTGTGTGACTGAGGCCTTAAGCTGGAGAGTGGCGTGCTAAGCTATCAGCTAACACTAGCAAACCCCATTAGAACCCTTCATCCATAAACTATATGGCTGCATCCCACAGATAGCAGAGGGGTGCAAGTTGAGCATAGTCAGGCTTTCTTTGCATTAGCTGTCTTGGCTAAACCTAAACCCCTAGTTAGAGACAACAGGTATCATGATGGTCGTGATGAGCTTTCATTTTTAACCCAAGATTTCTGCTTCAGGATCTGAGCACACTCACATAAAAAGGGGACATTTGACTGAGTCATCTGACTGCCACCTACTCCAATCAGAGACATTATCAGAGAAACAAGTGATAGAGATCGAAAAAAAAAATTTTTTCAAAATAGGACCTGCCTAAACTAACACTATTTTTAGTTTCACAGACCTAAAACATGGACAGAATCAAACTGAAATATGACCCAGGCATGGTGGACATGGAGACATAACACATTCACTGGAAGCAGTGTAATCACCAATTAGGGATTGAAAACAAAAAATAGTAATACATGTCAGTTTTCTGCATGTCACAATTCTCTATCTGCTTAAATACACATTTCTTTCTTTCACATCTCTTGTAGTGAAATTCCACGCTTTAACCACTAACTTTAGCTGCTGGAGTTTGAACCATGTAGGTGTGATACCTCTTTTCCACGGTACCAGTGCTGGGTTTGGTGCTGCTGCAGAGCCAGTTCTGCCTTGGTGCCTTTTGGAACCAGCCCACATTTTGTCAGGGTTGAAGAATAATTATGTAGCCTTACTATCAGATGTTAGGGTAATTTCCATGGGAAGAAAATCATGGTGAACAGATTATGTGGGCTGTATCAGCCAATCACTGATGAATATCTTGTAGTAGCCCCTCTCACAGCCCCTCGCGTCAGTGGTTTCAACTTTAGACCCAGGATTTTTGTGGTTGGGGAAAAGGGGGAAAATACTTGTTCTCGATTAGAAACTGCATTGGTGGAAAAGCGGTATCAGGCATCTCGACACACAGACCTAAGACAGGACTTACCTGACCTGACCCTGGGTTTTTGGTCTATGTAATGAGCTACTCAGGAGTTCAGATGCTGAATTGTACTTTGAATTAATTGGCATTAAAAATCCACAGGACTCTTGGGTTTGTTTGTGTGAGGATAAATGGATAAAGGATAAACAGATTACAAATGTTTCTACAAATGTATATAACTTGTGTGACTTACATCTCTGTTGTGCTTGTTTTTCAGGGATCGTGCTCGCTGACATCATTGAAAAGTACTTTGTGTCGCCCACACTGTTCAGAGTGATCCGACTGGCTCGTATTGGGCGCATTCTGCGTCTCATCAGAGGCGCCAAGGGCATCCGGACGTTACTGTTTGCCCTCATGATGTCCCTTCCTGCTCTCTTCAACATTGGACTACTCCTCTTCCTTGTCATGTTCATCTACGCCATCTTCGGTATGGCCAACTTTGCCTATGTGAAACGGCAGGCGGGGATCGACGACATGTTTAACTTTGAGACGTTTGGGAACAGCATGATCTGCTTATTTCAGATCACCACCTCTGCAGGTTGGGACAGCCTGCTCAGCCCCATTCTCAACAACTCCCCAGAGGAGTGCGATCCCTACATCCCCCACACTGGCACCACCGTCAGGGGGAACTGTGGGAACCCGTCGGTGGGCATCACCTTCTTTGTCACCTACATTATCATTTCCTTCCTCATCGTGGTAAACATGTATATTGCCATCATCCTGGAGAACTTCAGTGTTGCCACTGAGGAGAGCACTGAACCCCTCAGCGAGGATGACTTTGAGATGTTCTACGAGGTTTGGGAGAAGTTTGACCCGGAGGCCACACAGTTCATTGAGTACTCCAAGCTGTCTGACTTCGCTGACTCGTTGTTAGAGCCGCTGCGCATCGCCAAGCCTAACAAGATCAAACTGATATCCATGGACCTGCCCATGGTGAGTGGGGACAAAATCCACTGCCTGGACATCCTGTTTGCCTTCACCAAGCGTGTCCTGGGTGAGTCAGGAGAGATGGATGCCCTTAAGCAGCAAATGGAGGAGAAGTTCATGATGGCGAACCCATCCAAGATTTCCTATGAACCCATCACAACAACTTTGAGGCGCAAACAGGAAGAAGTCTCTGCCACCATCATCCAGAGGTGTTACCGCAGACACCTGGTGAGGCGTCAGCTGAAGGCCGCCTCCTACCTGTACCGCCAGATCACAACACCTCGGCATGCAGGAGGTGAAGGCGAGGAAGGAGGTGAAGTAGTGTTTGGGGAGGATGCACCTGAGAAAGAAGGGCTGATTGCCACCATGATGAGGGAAAACTACGGCTCAAGTATGTTAGGGATAGAGCGCTCAGAGACGATTTCCTCCACCTCATCTCCACCGTCCTATGACAGCGTGACACGGGCCACATCCGAAATCTTTCAACCGCTCGCTGTCAAGACAGAAACGGTTGCCGACACTGCAGGCAGCGAACAAAGCGAACAATCGCAGTCAGAAATTGCCCACGACAGACAGCAGGAAACAGCACCATAGTGGGAATAAAAAAGCAAAAAAATTAACAAATGAGGATTTTCTCATTTGAGGTTGGCCTGTTTATTCTTTTGTTTACTGAATGTACCATAGCTGAGAACGCTGAGGCGGAGGCAGAAAGAAGCTATGAGGAACTATGAGGAGCCTGCAAAGTGGAATAATTACTACCTTTAATGTCATTTCGTGTTCTCTGAGGAGATTCCTGGACTGAAAAACAAGTGTTTTTTGGGTTTCTTAAAGGGAAGCAAAACAACTGCAAGACAGAGAGGGTAACCCCATCTGTCAGGTCAACTCTGCCTTTGTTGGAGTAAAAGACAGAAGCGTAAAGGAGAACCTCCTCTTGGGTAAACCAGAACTGAGAGTTCGGAACAATGACTGACCTTTCACCTCAGCTACAGGTGGTCAGAGGGGTCAGCGCAACTATATCACAAATGTATCCATCATTTTTTGGCCTGGGGAGTTTGTGCCTTCCCACAGTTGATCAATATTCTCAGAGTATGCTTGGCTGAGTGACGGCGGTGTTTCTCGACACGTTAAGGGTCGATGGCATTCTGACTGAGACTCGAGAGAGGAGGGAAAATAATGACAACGTGATTTCAAAACAATGTTTTCGTAGTAAAAGTACGTTGTTGATGTTACCAGTCTTTTAATAGCGGTACAATTATTACTATTTTTTATATTTTTTAGAGTAAGTTGAAGAAAATCAATTAGCAGTCTCTCTTTTGACTTCGGAGTGGCACTAGCTATGAAAAAGTGGCTGAACTACCATGTTGTAATAGATAAGAGGAGAGGGTGCGGTCAGGAAAAAAAAAAATCTTGGAAACCTGAAACTTCATCTGTTTTTGTTGGCAGTTTTGCACTTTTGAGTTTACACGTGCTGTCACTTTACCACACTCGGGCGAAGGCACGATGGAGAAGAGCCGGGGATCTCATTATTTTTCTTCTGAAAACCTTTGAGACAACACCAAAAAATTACACAAGTGCACAATGAGATTTTATACACGGTCCCAAACTCTTCTAACATGTGTCTTTGCCCAGTGGTGAACACCCTCATACTTGTCAGTTTGTTGGCTTGTGGGTGATTTGTCTAAAAGTCATATTAGATATTCCAGCTTCACTTCCCAATAACCTGAAACAGAAGAGTCCTACTTCTGCACTGTTACCACACTGAGTGGGGAGAAAAATGAAGCTTACTGGCTTTCATTGACTGATGATGCATGATTTAAGAATAAGTTTTATGGAATGCTTTGAAAAACACCTGCCTGGGGGAAAAAAAGAGGTCTGTCAATGAGTTTGTTTTTCTTGTATGCCAAAAATAGTCAAGACTGCAGGTGAATTTACTCTTTTTTTATATTGTTCAGTTTAGTAAAAGTGTCAGACTGCTGGTTTAACCCTAGCCTGGCACAAATTAAAATAGGTTTAAGCATGCAGCAAACCACCAGTCTTTACATTTTAACAACTGAACAAAGACGTGTAATGATAATAATAATAAAAATAATAATAGTAGTAGATTTTATATAGGATTTTTCCTAACAATGTTACAAAGCGCTTTATAGAAAGAAGTAAAAAGTAAATTAAAAACATCTAAAAGAACAAAGAGATCAAAAAAACAAAAATGACCACAGGTCAGAGGTAAAAGATCAATTCAAAAGGAAGCAAGGCAGCAATAACAAGCGCAGAATACTGATATTCTTGCAGGACTCTTGTTAGGTTCTTTTAATGCCACGAATGCCTATCTCTTTTTTCTGTTCTTTTCCTGAGGGCATTTGATGTCTCTGTACAAACTAAACATTGTCAACTTTTATGACAAATCACCCGCTGTCATTCAGCATCCGTCTGGTTTGAGTTTGGCTCAGCACAAACAGGGTTTAATGTCCTGGAGGTGTCAGCCAGCCCTGACCACAGAGCGACAATCAGCTCAGCACATCTGCATCAGGATTTCTCCCCATTTAGTTTCGTGAAAAGCTGAAAAGGTCACGCTGACCCCCATGATTAGGTGTTTGACTCGTCATTTGTGTCCTGGAAAAACCTCATCTTGAAAACACAACAGGAATATGAAAATGTTGAAGAAATCAGATACTGCACAAGAGGAATTGAAATTCTGTTTTTGGTACTAGCTGACTGGCTTTATTTCCAGTCTGAAACAGGCATGATCAGTTATTGTTACTGTCACCGAACAACACAAGAAGTCCCACACCTACCTGTGGAGATACATTTCAAAAGCACCTATTTATTATGTAAATAAGGCTCAGTAATTCAGAGCCATTTCACTTCCCATTAATCAAGTTTTACAGAAATTGGTTGCAATTCATTCAGAGACACAGTAGAGGGCTCTGGCAAGATAGTCCTTAGTGAAAACCAGTGAATGGAGCTAAATGGCCAAATTAAAAAAAAAAAAAAAGTTTATTTTAGTTTTCACAAATCCAGCATCGATAACGTGTCTGAAATTAAATAAAACGATTATGTTCCTCAGTTTTTCTCAGAGTAAAGAAAACACTAGCATGCTGCTAATGGGTTCTGATTAGTGGGTAAACATTTAGGACAAAACGTCCTCCATCCATGGCACCCGTTACCAACAGAAACCCCATCAGAAGTTAAAGCCTGACAGAAACATCCATGCGTGTAGAAGAAGGCTTTTTACTACAATAGAAACCTGCAAAAAATTTAAAAATTGAACTCTACCTATTGTCTCGAGCCCTTCTATCAAAAACATGATGTTCTACAGCTCCATAGAGCCCCATTCATTATGGACAAGCTCGCCCTCTATGCAAGGAAGTCCACAAAGTGGAAGTTCTTCATTATATTAGAAGTTCTATGGTATTATCCTAAAACAGCTGGATACAGCTGCCAAAAAATATGGACTATTTTCAGTGGTAGATTAATCCATAGTCTGTAGAATAACATCTTCATTTTTTTTTAATCCCAGTTGTTCAAAGAAAATACATTTCAGGTTTATCCAGGACACTAAAAGCTTTTCTGCTTCATTTTTTCCCTAAATGATCTTCATTTTAAATGTGGGGAGATAAATTGGTGACTCCTGCTTGGAGATCATTTATAACTTTAGTTTTTACTGAAAATATCAAATTAAGGGTTCAAACAATTAACTGAAACTTCTGTGGTGAAGTAGATGTGCCCATTTTTCTAGGTGCAGATTTTATATTCAGCACATCAAAGACTTTGCTGATGTCATAGTTTTTCCCCAATGATTGAAAGGAAACTCTTCAAAACCAAAACACCGCTTCGTTCATTTATTTATTTATTTATTTATTCATCAACTTTTTGGAAGATTTTCAGGTTAATTGCTTAATTTTTATTTTATTTATCTTTTTTTATGATAATTATTTTTGCACGTTGGGGCTGGAGGAGGAGAGGAAGCCGAGCAAGACGGCTCTTTATCTATTTTGCACAGAGAAACAAAAAAAAAAAAAACAACTAACAAACACAAACGGCGTCGAGCAATAACGGTTTGCAGATACCTTTTTAGTGAATTCTTAGGTAACGCTTGACTTTACAGATGCTTTCTCTCACTGTATGAGTCTGTGGATTAAAGGGAAAAATACCACATGAACACTTTGAGCATTTGGTGGAATCTGATTTGCCGGATGCAGCACTGACAGCGTTACTGTGGATTTACAGGCACACGGGTGCATACAGTGGCACGAAGCCGGCGTGAAGCAGCGTTACCGCTTGTTTTTATTAAGATGAAGTGTCAAAGTGTGCGTGTACAGCATTTGTTCAGTCTGCTTCAATATTTCAAACAACCTCTCTCTCTCTGTCTCTGTCGTTGTGGTCACCCGAGGGATCTTTACTAAACGCTTTACTAGACTAATTTTAAAAAGGAAAAAAAGTAGAAAAAAAAAAACAATTTTACTGGCACCGTCTGGATTCTATTTCTACTAGATTCTATTGAGAATAGATAATGATATAAACTAGGTAAATACTAATACACTGCTGAACTCTGCTGCGAGGCGTATTTCAGGTTGCAGTTGTGCTGAAGGGCTGTTTTCAGTAGCAATAGACCCAGAGTGTGCCTGCTACACATGAACCCCCACACTCCAAGCCATGCTTTACCATTGGTTGATTGATAATGTGCTTGACTGATTGATGAGCCAGTTGATTTTTCTGATTTTTTGACTGGTTTCACATTTGGTTGGTTGATGAATTGATTCTTATGGTTTTTGATAATTAACACGGTTCACAGTCCCCTCCCCTCCATCACCGCTGTGACTCTTCCTCATAACTTATCAAACAAACAGCACAGAGAGCTAACATGCTGACGACACTTTTAAACTGTCAAAAAGGTCCAGATTCACTAACATCTGCAGGAAAAAAGGTGCAGTTTTATCAGAAAGTAAATGGAGACATTAAAATGGAGAGACAAACCACTTCAAGGGTCAGGGATAGAAATCAGTTTTATAACAGCTGAATAAGAAAACATCCAGCTAATTGTGTAATTCCCATAAACTGCATATAAAAGATGGACATAGCCACCATGGCATCACCTACTGGTTTGCCAAGTTTCACGCAGGGAGGTTTGTCCATCTTAGGTTTTTCAAACCAAATGTTACAAGCAAGTGGCAGATCTGACTGTGAAAATGAGAGACGCTCATAAGTTAGGCCCTCCCTAAACTATACCCTGCTTTATTCTACTTTTTGACTTTAATAGGACAATAATTTAAAAAATGAACATCATGTTTTATTCAGTAAGACTTAGAGCATAAAGTCATCAGGAAACTGTTATACGGTATAAGGTGCTGCACCAAAAACCTCTGATTACTTTGGTCACTCGTAGTTTGCATGGAATATGTCAATTCCTCTGCAAACACTTGCCAACTACTCACCGAGCAGTAGTGAAAAAAACATAAAAAACTGCGACGCAGACCGAGACTTTCGGCACCCGTGATAATCTGCCAGCAATCAAAGCAATCACAGTGCAGCACCATATATCTCTTTGAAATTGATATTACCTAGCAACTGTTTGCAGCCTCCAGCAACTACTTGCCAACCATTTGAGGAATATACATTTTAACTAGCAACCTGCCCAGTCTCTAAGCCTGTGTGGCTGAGGCCTTAGGTTTTTGAAAGCAGACATTACGAGCAAGGGGTGAATCTGATTGAGAAAATAAGGGACACTCACAAGTTAGGCCCTAAAGCAAACCCTGCTTTAATCTACTTTTTGGCTCTAATAGGGCCATAATTTACAAAATGAGCATCATGTTTTATGCAGTAAGACTTGAAACTAGCGACTGAGATCATAAACTCACAAGAAAACCATTTACTGAGCTTATAGATCAAATTTCCAGTTGTAAATAACTAACCGCTACCAAATTTGGACAAAAAGACAGCTTTACTAGAACTTTAAAAGAGGGAAAGGGATTTTCTTTTGGGGCTGGCTAGAATCTTTTCAGAGGACCAAACATTCCTCTATAAAAGGAAAACAGAATTTCTCCAGAGTCTATTACAGGTCAGCAAAGATCTCATCCAGCTACCTGTGTTGAGGGCATTTGTAGAAAAGGACATTAAGGAAGTTATTACACAGCACAGGTACTGGCATAAAGTTGAGTTAGATTTCAAAGTTCAGCTCACAAACTCTTGAATTACTGTTTTTAAAAATTGTTTGAATATTTCCAAAATTAGCTAAAGCTATCAACAGAAAGCGAAGCAACAACTGCTATGACTTAACATTTAAAACATCAATACTGTGCTCAAGAGATATCAAATAAAGTTGAGCTGTCTTTGTAGTGAGTCAGTGTAATCTTTATTTAACCAGGTGAGTCATTCAAAACGCATTCATATTTACAAAGAAGGCCTGAAAAGGCAAAGCCTCGAGAGCAAATGAGAGTGGGGCTAAAAAGAAACACACTCTGGTAAAATGCTGCCCCCTAATGATGGAAGTTTTAGGTCAAATTTGCAAGGTTAATTACAAAAAGTACATTTAAAGGTTTCCACATGGTCATTAAAATGGAAGCCAACAGGATTTGTCACTAAAACAGGAGGCCGGACTCTAAGATGACACTATTTTCTCTGCTTTGAGAAGCTTTTTAAAAGGTTAAACATTTAGGGTTTGCAGCTTGAGGTATCCTGTTAACAGTGTTGCGTTTTTACAATGCCAACCTACAGCTGCAGGGTAACTTTATCGTAGCTGAGCAATGGGGTAACTTGGCAGCCTCATTCTCACATATCCAGCTCTCTCAAACTGATATCCAGTATTTGCTGCAGTGAAAAAAAAAATGCACAAACTTTTCTCAGAGCGTTACTTCAGTGAATCTGGACCTCAGACTTTGGTTTGCACTGAGCACAAAAACACATTCAAACATTTACTGCAATCATCGGGACAGTTGGCTGCTCCAAAACTCACAAGGTTGTTCACCTGAAACAAACAATGACGCAATTACAGCAGCAAAACAAAGACCAGCTTCAGCTCTCTGTCTCTGAACAATCTGTACAAGGGAAAACAACAAAGCCTAGAAGCTTTCTAAAAAACCTCCGAAATGTCTGAGCACTCAGCATGAAAAACAGAAAAGAAATCAATCTGTTTTACTTCTTAAACTTTCCAAAGTCTGAGCAAATTAAACTCTTATTTGGAGGGGGAAAAAACACCATCTTTGCTCCAAGCTGTGGGTCAGACCATGTGGTGCTACTGAGGTGTTTGGAAGAGTCCATTTTATGACCGGAGGGGGGTGTTTAAAACACAGACTGAGAATCTCTGCTCCTTCTTGCCTTCTTTCCCCCGTTTGAAAACCAAAAGCTGCTTCATCATCCTCGAAACAAAACGACAAACACCCACACGGAGGAAATGCACAGAAAACAAGAGGTTTCATTGTTCACTATTATTACTATTCTTACTATTAACTGTGTGATAAATGCAATACAACAGTTGTGTAAACAGGCAGTGAGTGATGCTGTATCTTATTTACAGTATGAGGATAATAATGATGATGTTTTTGATTTTTTTTTGTATTATTTTTCCCGTCGTCATGGGTTTGGTTTTTCCAGGCATCCTCTCACTGCTTAAACCACAGTCGTCCCATTTACACCGTCACTGGTTTCACAGCGGGTGGCAAACTGGTTTAGCCAGATTTCCAGTGTCATATCAGCCCCAAAGAAACCTCATATCTCGAGAAAGTTGCCTTTTTCTTAGGAAAGGGAGGGTGTTTGAACATTTCCCTTCCTGACACCTCATGAATCGTCTTTTATTCCTGATGAGAAAACAGGAAAATTTCTCTTATTGTCAATTTTGGGACAAAATGAGGCCACAAATAGAAGAAGTTGGAAAGTATGCTTCACTAAGTTGATGATAAGAGGTTTCTTGATACAAATAGTTTTAGTGCTTTTGCTGGAAAACGTTAAACATCATAGCTGGAGGGTGAAAACCTTGTAATTCTTGAAATTTAACGCTCGGATAAATATGGAAATTAAGAAATTGCAAACTAATGAGCACAACTTTCAAAGTCCAAATTCGAATGGTGTCCGTCACAGTTGTGTCATTAAAAACACAAGAAACCAAAAACACAATAAGTTACAAGGTTTTCCTCTGACCTCAGTGGTACTCGCCGGTGAAACCTCGGTGTAAAGGAGGCGAAAGCCGTGCCTCAGTGACCCCACCCTGGTGTTTTAGAGACAATAATATTTACAATTATAATTATAATATGAATATATATAAATATATATATATATACTTTTTAGTACTTTGAGTTGAAATACTTTTTAGTATTTTGCAAATACATGTCTCTGTATATAAAAGAAAAGCCTCCTGTAATAAACGAGAAAAAAATTTAATACTGAATCTGTTGTGGTGGTTTTATTTTGTTTGCTGTGTGAAAAATGGTTTTACGTGTGATCCAGGTCCGCTACGAGATCCATCTACCAGGTCACTAGTGACCCATCTACGGTTAGTATTAGGATTTTTGTGGCAAAGGGTCTTCCCAGTGGGTGTTGGATTTTCCCAGGCCTGCCCCAATTTTAGGTGCAGCCAAACGCTGGAGGATGTCAGGTTCAGTGGCCTCAGAATCTTGTCTCTCCTTTTTGCAGATGTTGCAGTTCTGTTGGCTTCATTGATTGATGACCTCCAGCTCATACTGTGGCGGTCTGCAGATGAGTGTGAAGCAGCTGGGACGGGAATTAGCACCTCCAAGTCTGAGACCTTGGTTCTCAGCCAAAAGAAATTGGAGTTTCTGCCTGAAATGGAGGAGTTTAAGTATCTCTGGGTCTTGTTCACGAGTGAGGGGAGTTTGGAGCACGAGATTGACCGACGCCGTACGCATATTGGTACAGCGTCTGCAGTGATGCAGATGCTACATTGGTCTGTTGTAGACTAGAGAGAGCTGAGTGTAATAGCGAATCCATTGATTTTACAGTCAGTCTACATTCCTAGCCTCTCCTATCACCACGAGCTGTGGGTAGTGACCAAAAGAATGAGTTTATGGATACCAGCAGTGGAAATGAGCTTCCTCTGGTGTCTGAACTCAGCCTTAGAGATAGGATGAGAAGCTTGTTCATTCAGGGTGGGCTCAGAGTAGAGCTCCTATTCCTCCACATCAAAAGGAGCTAGTTGAGGTGGTTCAGATGCCTCCTGGGACGCCTCCTAGGTGAGGTGTTTTGGGCATGTCATACCAGGAGGAGACCCCGGGGTAGACCCAGGACAAACTGGAGAGATTACATCTCTTGGCTGGCTTGGAACCACCTCATTGTCCCCGTGGATTAGCTGCAGTAGGTGGCTGGGGAGAGGGAGGATTGGGCATCTCTGCCTAGACTGCTGCCCCTACAACCCTGATAGGGAGCAGAAGATGGATGGATGTTCCAAACATGAAAATTCTATAAAGAAAAGACCCTGGATGGTAACAGGATGAAACCCTAACCCTACCCCTAAGCCTATATTGGTCACCATGACCTGTAGATGTTTAGAGGTTAATTTAAAAATGCAATGTTCTCTCTTCATTCCACTAAAATGGCTTTTTTCCTCATCTAACACCAAATTTTCTAATTTCATTAATGAATGGAAAATGTAAGAAATATTTTTATGTTTTGTGTTAAACACTTGTGTTCGGATGTTCAGATGGTTTAGGTAATACACAACATTCACATGAGTACAGTAGAGAATAAGTGTGACAAGAGTACCTGTGGTAGTGCCGCTAGGTTGTTTTTTTTTTTTTTACCTTATTTTAAACTGTGTTTTGTTCTCACACCACTAATTTCATGCTCGCAGGTCTATATTTGCCAGACTAAAGCTTAATCCCTGTAGATCCACAGTGGGTGATGTCCTTGTTTGTATTTACACTTGTGCGCAGATGTGTCCTCATTCATCCACCATCATGAGTGAAAATGAGCTCAACTTGTTGAACCTGGAGCTAATAAATCTTAATCAATAGCTACTTTTACTAAAACCCAGGAAGCAGAGGAGACTTCAGAGCTGATTCAGTCTATACACGGACTATCAGCGCTATGAAAATGATAGGAAAAGAACAGCATAAACTGGCAGAATACATATTACTCCATTAGCATAATAAGCAAGATAGACACAATGACAGCTTGTTAGATTGTGTTTCACAGAGGTATTATCCTTGTCCTAACCAATGTAATGTCCGTAGACCATATATTACTACCAAACAGACCTATCACAGTTGTCGAGGTCTCTGTAGTTGTGAGCTGAAGTTACATTACTACTGCATAGGCTCCTGCATAGGTTACCACATTTAAAGTCTCGGACACATTCACAGTGTTCATTAAATTGTGGAAGTACTTGCATTACTTTGTGCCGGGGTGATGATAACGGTCTGCCAGCTACTACCTTACATTCTGAAGAGGCACCTGCAAGCTAATTAAAGTTCAACAGCAGTGGTGGTGAGGCCCATTAAGGAGGAGAATGATACCTGCGCAACACCTGTGAAACAGCAACGGCGAGCTTTTAGCTAAAGTTGTCACTCTGAGGGAAATGATAAGCTTGCTGCTGGCACAGACTGTATATCAAAGATGCAAAGTGACATCACTCACTGGTCCAGGATTCTGCATTTTGGCCGCCTCTATGTTGGATTTTTGGACCAGCAGAAGGAATGCTAAGAATTCAGCTCAGATAATGGTACACTGGTATAGTATAATGGTAGAGCTGTAAGGCTATTGCAAAGACCCTGTGCCATTTGCTGCTTGTCTTCTCCCTGCTCTCAACTGTCCTGGCACAATAAAGGTAAGAAAAATATATATATTTTTAAAAGATATCAGCAAACACTGGTTAGCAAGCTGCATTTGTCAGCTGTTAGTGCTGATCAATGCTAAGTAAAATACAAGTAAAATAATTCACAAAAACTGAAGCATAAACTTACAGAATCAGCTGTACTACACAACAATCCATATTACTGGTCAGATAATTGTATTAAAAATGCTCCAAAAGGCTCCAACAGCACAAACACAGTCCAGAGGTCCAGTTAAGGGACTCCAATGAGCTGAGATGAAGCCTAGCAGACAGCTAGCAGCTACAGCTGCCTGTGTCCGGTCACCTGTCAATTAAAGCACCTATGCCCGTGGCTCCATTAGCCCAGCTAAGTTTTGATGAGCAGGGAGAACCACCCACAGAGGTTGTAAGCATGTTTATTTCTGCTGTAAAGCTGGACATGTTAACATGTGGGTCTATGGGGACTGAGTCACCTTTGGAGCCAACCTCAAGTGAACATTAGAGGGCTTCATGTTTCAGCCCTGAAGGTTGATTGCTTGGTTGCTTGATATGTGGTGTAGGCAGCATCTACCAACATCAACTCACTGTGCAGTGAGCTGAAGTCAGTACAGTCAGAGTCAGGTAGATGTACAGAAGGCTGCACAGAGTCTAGACAATACAACCATCATTCACAAGTTAATGCAAAGAGGTATTTATTTATTTATTTTTATTGGTAATGTTACTCTGTTAGACTTTCTCATAAATGTGTTTATAAAGCATTACCCCCCACCCCCCACCATGTTTTGGGATGTCAGCAGATGAGCGGAGCAGCATTCTGGCTCCATTTATCAGACGGACAGAGGGACGGGTGGACCGGCGGGCAGGTTTATTGCATCGGGTAGGTCTCAGGCCTCACAGCAGATTGTTTTTGCACACTCCCGTGGCTCTGCATGCTCATCTGCATCCGTCTCCATGCACTTTCCTCCTTCCATCTCAGCCTCGGCGTGGGTTCGCCTCTACACGTCATGCCTGCTTACGCTGACCGCTTTTGTCATGAAGCTGAACTTGTGATGTAATGCTGTCTGATCGTGTGTGTGTGTGTGTGTGTGTGTGTGTCAGAGCAGATTGAGGATGACACTTGAAGCTGCTGCTGGAAACCCGTCTGTTGTGTTACTCTCTTCCTCTTCATTGCCCTCCTGTTTTATCTAACTCATGATGATCTTTTTTTAGCTTTGGTCAGTATACTGGATTCTTCATATCATCGATAAATTCCAAAATCAATGACTTAATGCTACTAAACAGTATTATGTAGTACTGTTTTACTCAGTCCCTCTTAGACCATCCTGCTGCATCAAATGTGGATTAATCCTCAGGGGGAAACAGTTCCCAGCAGAATGCCTGCTTCCATTTACAGTGTCCAACTGTTTTAGGAAGTTACAGAGGCTTTTTAAAAATGAAAAGATATTTTTGTAAACTATTTTTAAAGATTTACATCTCCAGTAGGAACCAAAGGGTTTGGAGGTGGGAGTTATAGACAGAAGGAAAATCCGAAAGCAATAAGACAAATGATTTAGGTCTTTTCATGGAAATATTTTAAGGTGAGTTTTTAGTGAGATTTTTTTTCTTTTTTGTTTAACTAAACATTCCCTGTCTCCTTCCTCTTCACTTGTGGTTTCATCTCTGTCTGGTTTGATTTGAAGATTTGCTTTCAGAAGATATGACAGTTTGTGGCATTATGTGGGCTGAGGGCTCCAGCTTCCAATTAAAATTTTTTGCTCAACTAGTCTAGCAAAAAAAAAAAAAAATTGTTTAAAATGTCTGGTTTCCCAGAATAAGGGTTTTCCCAGCAAACATCCTGGCAACCTCTAGTCTTAGCTAAAAAATAAGACACGAAAAAGAGTTATGAGATTGTCCCACAATAAACAAAAACTGTACCCACTTTCATTTTGGCTGTGACTCCCTTTGAAATAGTCTCTTTAGGAACAATACACCGTTCCCAGTGCTCCTTCCACTCTTGGTACACTTTCTAGAAGTCCCATTCTGTCATTCGATTGGTGACAGAGATCACTGACCCTGGGGGAGATCCAGCGGCCCTTGTATCGCAGTGTGAAAGAACGGCGATCCTTCAGCTCAAATTTCTTTTTCAGGAAGTGGCCAAAGTCACAGGAAGATACATCTTGCAAGTGGTGACCAAAGATTGTGTTTGTGTGACCAAAAAAGTGATAATTTCTGCTGAATGTTCTTCATCAGGTACCTCAGGGCATTAATGTAGAACAATCTCAACCTGGAGGCTGAATCCATGGTGCAGAGCGGTGATAAATGTTCTCCTGGTCTTGGTCTTCAGTTGGCTTGCTGCCTACTGGCTTTGAAATTGTGGTGAATAAGAATAGAGTGGAGTGTGAGATTGACGGATGGATTAATGCAGTGTCAGCAGTGATGCAGATGCTGTACCGGTCTGTTGGGGTGAAGAGAGAACTGAGCATGAAAGCCAGCTTGTCAATTAACTGGTTGATCTCCATTCCTACCATCAGCTATGGTCACAAGCTGTGGGTAATCACTGAAAGAATGAGACTGCTGATACAAGCAGTGGAAATGAGCTTCTTCTCAAGGCTGGCTGGGCTCAACCGAGATGGGGTAAGGAGCTCAGTCACTCCGCAGAGCAGAGTAAAGTTGTTGTTCTTCCACATCAAAAGGAACCAGATGAGGTGGTTCAGACATCTGGTCATGATGCCGCTTGATTGCTTCATAGGTGAGGTGTTTCATGCATGTCCTGGGTCCTCCCTGGGTCCCAGGACACGCTGGAGAGATTACGTCTCTCAGCTAGCTTGGGACGTCTTGATGTGGCTCCGGAAGAGCTGGAGGAGGTGGCTGGGCGTCTCATCTTAAAATGCTGGCCCTGCAACCCAGAATCGGATAAGTGGCAGAACATGGATGGATGGATGGATGGAACATGTTTATTCTATTTACATGTATCTGCATGTAAATTCTGTTGCACTGAGTTCTTTTCTGGACTTTGACAGCCATTGCTGTCTGTCAGGATCTGACCTGGATCAGATGGTATAAATCATATCATATAAATAATATCAAATGGACTTGGATGGAGTTTGAGTCACTACGTAGCACCTACCACTGCCCACACAGCGCAGATATGTCAGCAATAAGTCGCTGTGCTGTCTGGGTATTCGATATTCTGATTACAGTGATATGAACCCGCATGGAGGTCATCACATGTAAAAAGCTGAAAACTGCTGTTGGTTAAATAGCTTAAACAGTTCAGATTTGCCTTCTGTCAATTAATGGACTTTCTTCAGCTCCACTGATGTCCTCAAACACACATGAATACAGACTGACCTCAGTGAACCTTGTTGTTGCCCTTGAGCAAGGCACTGAACTAAGAAAGAAAAATAAAAAAGTGTGTGTGCCGACTTGTTTACTTGGTTACGTAATCTCATCTCTACCCTCAAACGCAGAGAGGGTGCCAGAGTTCCTCAGCATATGTTAAAAGGAGCTTCCCCATCTGTCTGCCTGCCAAAAATCTTCAATCTACCCTCTTAAAGGAACAGTTTGCATTAACCAATATATGTTTCTGACTGTCTTTAAGAATATTTGTTCTCACTACAAACCATATTTCACAGAACAATACCTCCTTATGTTGTTTATATAATTTTTTTTAATCAGAAGATCCTTCCCATTTTTTTTCTGTCTTTCTCTTCACTCCCTCTCAGTGAATTCATAACATGAACCCACTAATTTAATGTCTACCAACCCGAATACACTGTCCAGAACAGCACCCTCTATCAGAGGGAAGTAAAACAGCAATTTAATGCCTGGAGATCCCAAATCCAGCTTTAAGTTAGTGAGGAAGGAAGTCCCCTGGGCTACTGGAGGGTATAACAGAGCCAAACCATTTTTTTCCTGTTCATATATGCAACAGCAGGAATGTGAGTGGGCTGCTGAAACATGTTTGTTGATGTATGTGTCAGCAAATTTACAGGAATAAATAGGGTGCTATCTTTGACCACAGCAAGATAATTTCATAGAAAATCAGTGAGCTCCTCCCTCCTGACCCCTTCAGAATCAGCTGATTTTTTTTCTGTACAATAACTTTGGTATTTTTAATGAAGCCACGCAAAGCTTTTACCTTTAAACTATAGAATGCAACAGTGCCTGCCCACTTTTTTAAGAATTCTGGTTCATGAGGTGAATTTCCCGTTCATTTTCTCCACTGTCATATCCGAAAATCCCTATATAAAGAATTTTAAGCCTTGAAACAAGCCAAGCAGCTACAACTTGATTTGAATCAAAAAAATAAAACCTTGTGAATAAAGGAGCAGCAGAAAGTAGCTTTTTAATAACAGACTGGTGGTTTCTACAGGAGCACATACCATCATTTCACAATGTCGTAGCACGTAGTAAGTCTACTTTGAATGTTAAGAATTACGTTAAGAAGGTTAATAATCAAAATCTCCGGAGAATACGAACGGGATTTTTACTTCCAGAATCTCTCTGTTGATCCCTCGAACTGGGCTGAATTTTTTGCACTTCTTTATTCATGTGGTTTCTTCCTCATAACTCCATGATTACAGGAGATAGCCACAAAAAATTCACATCAATCTGAACATCAACATCATGGGATATGTCAGCTTCAGTAGCAAATTATTTTCACACAGAAGGAATCACAGCTAGAAAATGAACCTGGTATCAAATATAAGGAGACCTTTCAAATGCTGTAACTTGTTTTGAGCACACAACCTTGTGAAATGACCCTTGTATATTTACCCAAAATGCATTTTTTGAAGTTTTCCTCAGTGAATTATCAGATCCAGGAATGAAACATCCAGGGTACCAATGCGTGTTTCTGTTCCTCCACATCATTGACATCATAATTGGTGCAGTTTTTCTTAAAATAATAGTTAAATTATTTAATTTGTGTTGAAATTTTTTTAACATCAGATTTTTGTAATGAAACTGACTACACAGTGACAAGCATACACCTTACCTTGCACAGGGTCAGTCTCCCCTGTGGGATTGTGGGTGTTTTCCTTCCCAGTGGAGTTGTACTGAGGGCACCCAGAAGAACCGAAGGACATAAAGCTGTTTACCCTGTCACACTGTGGGGACGTGCCTCCATTTTGTCCCTGTAATGTAAATCGGTGCTTCCATGAAGACTTGGTTTAAGATGGAAGTCTCTGGGAAATTATTGTAAGTCGATGTCAGCCAAATGTATGCACCTCCATATCTGTATCAATATGAGTGTGTTCATTAGGGAATCACAAATTTTGTGTATCAGTAATAAGTCATCACTAATTAAATAATATCAGATATGGGTTTTAGAGTTTATTGCAACCAATCAATGCAAACAACATTATAACAGATTAATTTAGAGAAGCACTTTACCCGTTTATCAGCCTAATTTCTCGCATAGAAGACACTTAATATAAACACTCCCCCCATTCTGCTCCCTCACAGACACCATCAAACCACCACCTATGAGACTTTTTACTGCATGTAATCGTGTAGCAATTCACAAACAATAATTCCCCTGTGCCGATTTTCATTATCTTCAATAACTGAATCTTTTTGGGTTTTGGCTTGAAAAAAAAAAAAAAAATAGACAACATACTTTTTTTAATTAACAGATTCCCAGCAAACTTTCAATACTGAATAACTGTCGACTTGCCATCTTTTCTCAACGTTGATTCCAAACTGAAAGATGTGCAGATGTCTGAGAAGTAACCTCTCTGTCTGCTGGACGTCCTTGTAATGGGCTCAGAAATAACTGCCTAAATAAGCGTCTGGAGACGTTTTAAAGTTTGGGCTTTGTTATAGCTAATTTTACACAAAGCCTGGAGAATATGTTCACCTGTGCCTGTTCACAGAATTCCACTTTAAGTTCTCACAGACAAAAATAGTTCAGGTTGATAAGAGTAATTTTTTATCTGTTAATGTACTAAAACTAGTAAATATAGAAATAAAACATGCTAAAACAAATTTTTCTGCATTTCCAAGCACAGCAGCAGTGTTGCTATTGGTCCAGTGAGTACATCTGCATGGGCAAAGCTTAACTAAGGTGAACTCTGAACCACAAATCTGACAGTAGCACCTGGACATCACACAAAACACACACTTACAGTAAATGTGGCTCTTAGATGGGCTTTAATAGAAGTGGATTAAAAATGGTGCATTTCAGTTTCAGTGCTGTAAAACAAAAACAGGGAGCTATAAGAGGCTACAAAGCTCCACAGAGCAGCTGATAAACCTTCAGATTCATCATATTTTCCATTACAGTCACTTTTAAACTCTTTATTAATGGAAAATTATATTTAAAGCAGCTTCAAGTTTGGCTCTGAGTCTTCTTCCTCAACCATTTTCTCTTCTTCATCTTTGTTCATTGTGACTTTGCCTCGCTGCAATCATTAGGATCAAAGAGACACCAGTCAAACACACTGTGTTATGAATACACACACACACACACACTCAGTATATGCAGGACAGTTGCTGATGCAGCATGAAGGAGCCAGTCTGTGATGTCATCCATTTCTTAGTCATAAAACACACGATGAGAGCGACAGAGAGTGTGGGGCTGTTTGACATCTTTATTCTGCACAATCCGTGGAAGGAAATGTCCTCTAACCCTCTAATTTTCTCTTGGCCTTCTCATCCTCCACCACTCCCATCCTCTGTCCTTCACATCTTTTGTAATAAGTGTTGGGGGTCTCGCGGGAGACATGTACATAGTGTGTGTCCTCCATTGCCATGGCAGTGAGGTGTTGACGAGGTCCCGTGATGGCAGACGGGGAAAGAGTGTATTCCCTGACTTTGGTCTCCAGAGGGGTATCACACACAAACACACACACAAACACACACACACGAAATTTAAAGCCGAATTGTTTAACCCACTGCTGTGATTTGGGTTTTCTTTTTATAGCTTTATTTGTACCGTGTGCACCACATCACACACATCAGGAAACAAGAGTCAGCAATATATCCAGATTGTCTAAATAATTACCGCAATTTTCCTTTCGGTTATGGTGTCAGAATTAACTGCAGCACACTCCAGAGCTCTTGAAACATTACAGGATTATGGTGCAACCTTCCAGAAGGCAGGAAAACTGAAGCCAACACAGAAGTGGCAAAAACTGCAGTTCCTCTAACGGCCACTTGAGGCCATACTGATAAGGCTTGAAGTTTGCATTATTAGGGGAGTGGCTGCTTTGACTGACAGGTGTCCTGGCACAGATCTGCACAGCCATACAGTCTACGGATGCAGCTTGCTAACCAAGGTAGACAGCAGGACTGATAAAGCCCTCCATTCTGGATTCAAAATGCAAAACTGAGAAAAACCAAAAGGTGACTCGTGGTGGCTCCATCTATTTCTGTCAGTTGAGATTCTGACTTCTTATATATCAACAAACATTAAACAAAACTGCCAAATGTCACCAAAAAGGGCAGAGGAAGTCACAGAGTGCATGCAGTTAGCTGACTGCCAGCTGCTTGGTCCTCCAGCCTACAGTCCAACATGTTTCTGTCAGATCCCACCTGCATCCCAACATTACATACGGTGTATTTTGGCATTGGTGCCAGCTGCAGCAGTACTGGCTGGCATGTTATACCAGCCCTGGCTGACAAAGTTTTAAATTCCTGCTGGTGGGCACCGGTTTGGCTCTCTGGAAGACTGTGGGAGTGTCCTGTTTAGATCTACGTGTTTTGCACTTATTTGTTCTTTTACTCACTTTTTTAGGGTTAGGAAAGAAAAGGATTGTGCTTTGCTTTCTCATACAGTGAAAAATGTCACGTTGGGTGTGACATCCCCTTCACACTGATACCTTAACCTGGCACATCACACTCCACCACCAAAGGACACATTTTGGGTAACTGAGACATGCCTGCAGTTTACTTCTGTTTGATGACTCTTGAATAAGAACAGCCTGATGAGTCTGGTTTCTGAGAGAGGTGAAAAATATGGCCAATGTGATCGAGAAAGCATCTGCAGCAAATAGATGCTGCAAAGACAGCTATAATATATCTCAAAGAAGAGCAAAAATACAGCACAGTGAGCAACAGCAGTGAATGACCAACCTACAGCAAGCCTATGAAGACCTGGTGGGAAAAACACACTGAGACTTCTGAGACAGAAAGCTGTGAGAACTGCACGATTCCCAGAAGGAGTGAAAGGTAACAAGTACTTTTCCTTTTAGAAAAATGGTTACCATTGATACCAGATCTGCTGAATACCTCAGAAATGGAGAGTGCGCACCACATGCTTGGATGGAAGCCACAAGAAGACCCGTCACTGAATCCCTCCGCTACAAGAATACTGTCCAAGCATTTGTTGGTGTACGGAAAAAACAAGGAAGGTTGTAAACAGCAACTTATCCCTCATCTTACAAAGAAGCAGACTCATTTCTGTGTACTAAAGACCTGCCACACCAGACAGGGAATGTTTTATCCTGAAAGTGGATACATGGAATGGGATGACCTATAAAATGACTCGATAAAAGTCGCAGAAGGATTCCATCCTTTGGAATATTCAAACATCTTTTGACAGGACCTCAAATCTGGACACAATTGGACTGTCTAACACAGCTAATCCCACAGTTCAAAACCTTGGTCCAATTTGAAATCTGAAAATCTTCTATAAACAGAACCTTTCCTTCTTTTTTGTCCACATTTATTTTGGAGCTTTTCATAATTTTCTTGTGGAGGTTGATTCTCCATTGGCAGCTTTCTTCCTGTTACAGCTCTAGTTCTACAATGTCACAGGTGGGTTTGTCCATCATAGACAGCAGTGATGATAAAAACTGACTCACCAAATTAACTGCTAGCATCTGTGAGCATGATGGCATTCTTTTAAGAACACGGCTGGGTGGGAAGTTGGTTACTGTTGGAAGATCACATGAAGCAAAATAAATGCAATAAATTACAAAAGAAACGCAAAAGACTTATTGCAGAGAAAGAAAAACATCAATTTAACAACATGTGTGGGATGAGCTTGAGTCGACATCCTGAAGTAAGTTGAAGTTACAAATGCTGTAGAGTCAGCTGTGGACAGATATCGGTTCCATCTGCTGTTGGTGTGTTAAGATACTGACAGACATTCTATCAACACATAGATGAGAGCTGCAAGATCACCATTACTGGACACAGTGGAGCATGAGCAGCGTTCACTGAAAACTAAATATTCTTCTTGTGAACTTTTGCACAAACACTTAAGAGGATTTAATATCATGTAACATTTCTCATGATCTCACTCAAACCTCACAAGTTTTTATCTAAAATGTTTTAATTACATTCTTCTCACATCCATCATATGGTGAACTGCATCTTGTGTGGCGTTTTTTTCTCTGAGAAAACAGGACTGCAGAAGTCGTGAGGTAGCCATTGTGATGATTCCTCCCACTCTGCTTGGAGGTGAGCAAAGTGATACCGATGGGTCCAGAGTGACACCACATCACTGATACATGATTATATCCCGTAAACTGTGCTAACTCTCCCTTTCTTCCCCCTCAGCAGGCAGGAGTTTGTTCGGTATCAAGTTTGGGCTTTGTTTGATTTATATAGCACATTTAAACATAGCAGACGTTGACCAAAGTGCTGCACAGCAAGTAAATCTATCAACAAATAATTAAAACAAAAGAAATAATTTAAGGTTAATAAAACTAATCTAATAATTAGAGATGTAAATAAAGTGTTAATATAACGAGAAATAATAGTAATGATAAAGACATTTTTAAAAAACAAAGTAATAATAAAAGAGATGCACTGGGGAAATGGCACTGTAAGACTAGTCTGAACCTGAAAACGTTTTTGAGAAGACGTTTACAGCTGGGATTTGAATACTGTTAGTGATGTAGATGACCTCATCTGAAGAGGGAGACGATTCCAGAGTTTTGGAGATGAAATTGGTCAGCTGTACGAGCCAATCGGGAATTTGGAATTACTAAAAGCTGCTGATCACCAGATCTAAGCAATGAGCAGTGAGCAGAGTGGGACATAGAATTGTAAGAGATTTGATAAATAACCTGAAGCAACCCATGTGAGCAACAATATTTTAAAAATGATCCTAAAGATCATTAAAACAAACAATCTGGTTTTAGAGGGAGTCACATGCCGGAACCTTTTTTTTTTTCCAGGTCTTTGCAGATCCAGTGGTACTGAACCTGCTCATTTCAGAATTATACCAGCTTCCCATTTGCTACAGAATCCAATTTGTATTGACTTTTAGTTCACAAGGTGCCATGGCTGCACTTTGTATCTCAGAACTCCTAACACGTTATAACATCCAAATATCCCTCAGATCGGAAAATCAATCACTG
>VUQS01000205.1:2160-23519 GCA_015108495.1 Heterochromis multidens | reverse complement strand
CACCAGATATCAACACGATTTCGATCCGCTCCTCACGTGTTAACCTCTTCGACATGTCAATGGCTGTGAACAAAGAGCAACTTGTAAATAACTCATGAAAGAATAAAGTTACGTTGGAACCAAGCACACCATTGTTTTTCTTGTGACATTACCAATAAGTTTGATGTGTCACATGGCCCTCTTCCTATTGAAAAAACAAAAGTTGTATCCAAGATGGCCGACTTCTAAATGGCCACCATGGTCACCACCCATCTTGGGGAGTTTGCCCCCTCACATATACTAATGTGCCACAAACAGGACTTTAATATCACCAACCATTCCCATGTTATTACGGTGTATCCATATAAATGGCCCACCCTGTATATTATAACAATAAATATATTCATAGCAAGCCATAACACTTGACAGTCAATATGTCTTGGTCAAAACAAAAAAATGGTAATGCAAGTGTAAATGAACTTTTTTATGTGTTTTGATGAGAAAAGGAGGAAGCCATAGAGATATACAGAATAACAGGAAAGAGTGAGATCACTTAGATACCAAGCAAAGTAACAGAATAATGAATAATACCGACCTGCAATTACAGTATACTATTCAGCACTTTATGCAGCAGTAATCAATAGATAACTAACATCAATTAAATATACTGTTTGAAATAAACCCTGAAAGCTACCTCACGAGAAACACTTTGTTCTTGGGTTTAATCACTAGCACAGACAGAGAGACTGCTGTGATTATGAAATCCACAGCAGTAACCAAACCTGTCAGAGAATGCAGCAATAAGCGATAAAGACATAGCACACCAGGTCTATTTTACATGTATACACCTACAGCATTCTGATTTCTATCACATAACCAGTCAAATGAAATTCATAATAGCAATTGAATTTTGAGACTTTGGTTGATTATTAAGTTGTCCTTGGCTCTAAGAAACAAAAGACCTAAGGGTCAGCAATAAATCATTGCAGACCTTGTTTCCCCTAGGCTATTGAGCCACTTGGGGTGTAAAACACTCAAAGGCAATGAGCACTTGAAAGTCTGGAGCTACGGACACATTCTGCCCACCAATTATCCTGTCTGCGTGCCTCCTAAACACTGCATACCAGATATGTTTGGGCCTCTTCAGCCAGTTATGGAGACACAGATGCTAATGACACCATATTTTCTGAACTGCATAGACAGAGGGCCTCTGGCCATCGCTTCTAAAACACATGCCACACAGCCTGCACCACCCACACCACACAGACATGTTATTGATGACCACTGACAGCTCTCCTCTTCACTCGACTCAGGGTGGCTGCCATAGGCAACAAAGCAGTAAATACAACTCGTCATGGTAACATAACTTACTGATAACTGCTTATAAGTTACTTACACTTGTTAGTGAGGATGAATACCATATTAAGATGCATTCATATAATATAAACAATGTCTCTTCCACTGGTAGACACGCACCGTTTAAAATTTTGTGCTTCGTTTTTTGGGCTGCTGCCCAGTAAGGAGCTGACTGACCACATGGATTGATGTGCCCAGCTGGTGAGCAAGAGGCGGGATAAGAGACAGAGCAGAAGGAGCAATGCACATGAAGTCTCATTGTCAAGATAAGAGGGATGTGGCTGAGACTTAAGCAGAAGGTTTGAAGGTGATAGAAAGATGAGGTAAGATAGAGAGTGGAAGGGAGGGCAGATTTGAGAAGGGATGAAGGAAAAGGTGACAGGAAGTGATTGTACCTTAGATACCTTCAAGGTGACTCAGCATGACAGATCATTCTCAAGGGTTTACTACTGCAAAGAGAGATAGACAGACAGGGGGGTGGGGGGGGGACTTCAAGGTGCAAGAGCCCTTTGCAGATGTCCAAATACGTAGTAAATCACTCCGAGGACCTGAGGGTACTCAAATGTTTTTTGACTGAATCTGTCTCCCAGCCCAGCGGCTCCAGAATGACTAAAACATTAACAGAAGTCTTCATGGTAGCGGCAGTAGCTCACCCATCCCCCACTAGCAACTGCACAATCCCAGGACTGTGCAAACATAAAGCCAAACCAAAATGGCCTCCGTTCAGATGTTCCAAATGCATGTGTTGTTTGAAACCAGGGGAATACTCAACCTGGAAGACACACTTGTACACAAACTATCTATTTAGCTGTGTGTCCCCATTCCCATGAGTCATGCCCCTGGCATTTGAGCAGAGAGGTCTGTGTGTCGAGTTACAGGTGTTCTTTTTAACACGGCTACTCAAAAAAGAAAAAAGAAGAAGAAGAAAAAAAGGTTTATGGCTTTTCTTCTATGGAGGCCACAGGAAACAGCAGTGACATTGGGCTTACAAAACAAGTTTAGACGTAGGATGTAATCACCTTTATAGCACAATAACAAATAAGCCCTTATGCAAAGATACATATTTTTCTGCAAAAACCCACAGCAGGCACTTCCCAGTCTTTCATAACACCAACAGCAGAAATGCTGATGAGGAGACAAATTAATTTTGAAAACAAACAGCAATATTTAATTTTATTATAGTCTATAATAAATACACAAAGAGGCATTACAATAAATATAAATAATAAAAAAAATGAAAGCCACTTCCAGACTTAATCATAAGTGGCCTGGAATCATTACTTGATTTTACTTTTTTGGTTAAAATATAGGGAAAAACACTGAATGCTCAGGAAGAAGTTTAGTGCAAAACCATCATTCAGAAATGCAGTAACATTAATGTATCTATTCTTATTGCTCATAAATAGCTGAGTAGGAAAATGAGTGGTAGTGAAATGAATAAAATTCTTTCAACAGTTTTATTGGTACAAAATTACAGCTCTGCAACTTAAATTCATTGAACTGCAGCTGGCAAGCTTACTTATGAGAATGAATAAATGTTCTTGTTATGTATGCTGTTTAAACTTGTTGAATGTTTTAAGATAAATTTGTTGTAATGTACATGTAATATCATCACTACATCACTGCATTGCCAAACTGTCTCCTCTGACCTTCAAATTGAAAATGGCCGATATAATTCATCCTAATGAAGAGAACATGAATAGGTAATATAAACCACTGAGTGCCTATAATTAAACAGGGCTTCACAAAACTATATCCACAATTCAAATAAGTCAGATACATATAATAGCAGTACTATAAAGAATTCATAACCTCACATAATGTACTTAATTTGCATCTTCCTTTAAATACCTTCAGACATAGAAATAGAAACAGCAATATTGCCAAAAAAGAGGGAGTGGGGATCTGCAAAGGCAAGGCTGTATGTAGCTCTCTGCTTCCTAGATGTGTGTGCTCGCCTGCCCCCTGGCAGATACAGCTGTCACTGCAGTAACATGTCAGCAGGAAGAAAAACCACTCCCTAAAACAGTGTACTCTACGAAAAGGTACTGTGCTCACCCACACCCCCAACCATTTATGCAATCAGCATTGTTTGGGGGTCATGTGAGTACTAATTATCTAAGGATTCAGAAGTGATAAAAAAGAAGCATACTGCCTGAAACTCCCAGAGGTTCTTCTTCAAACATACCAGTCAAAAGAATGGGATTCTGAATAAAACCATATGACGTATAATGGAATTCAGAGCGCTGCAAAAATGGCAACTCTTGAGTGAAAACCAGATCTTGCCAGTTCACATTTCACAAGCTTTACATTAGGACTCACTGCAGCCTAGATAAATGTAAATTAAACAAATAATACATTCCTAGTCTCTGACCTTGTAAAACATGGAAGTAATCTGCTGCCATCCAGATGAGATGGTCTTTCCTGTTCAAAGTGAGATTTCTGGAAATATCTAAATGTCAAAACCTATAACTGCTGACCAGTTTTTGGCTAGTGCTGATACAAAAACTACATATGAATGGTTCCAGTCTGTGCTGGGGATCGGTGTTTTAACTGTACATGGAAAAAGGCAGGCTGACAGCTTTAGCAGCTACACCATGAGATATTTGTACAATTTTATGTGAAAAAAAAGAGATGCCAATGAAATGCCCAGCTAATAGAAGGCAAAGCCTGAGACACACATGATGGAAGACAACACTGCTCACAAAGTTGGTTGTTTTTAAACCACATTCAAAGGATAGAAAAGCTTAAACATAGTTGGACAGTATTTCTTTGTGACAGCCCCTTTTACATAAAGTCTGCATGTTCACTGGTACACTAGCTGTAATGCAGTAAGGTTAGATGTGTTGTTAAACTACCCTCTGTCACAAACAGATGCTGTGTGACTAAACTGCAGAATAGGCCACCTAAAGAGATGCTGTGGAAATGGGTACTGCATTACAGTACCTCAGCCTAACTAAAGGTGGCAGCACAGCACCTGACACAAGAGTTGGATAACTGTGATCACCATCAGTGAGCATCTTTGATGTCTGAACATAAACCACCAGAACCACAAAGATCCACTCCATAGATGATCAGCAACTCTTGTGAAGAAGGTTTGTATGAAATTGTTTAAAACTTTACAAACTCATCTGGACTAGAACAATAGGCTCTTTATTTATAGTATGTAGAATCTGTACAGTAGTTTGTCCTCCTAATTAACTGAATAACAAATATAGCATTACAACTTTCACTTCTTAGTTAGTAGTTCTTGCACAGCAACACCTTCCCTTGATGAATGGTCACAGGGCAGGACATACTGAAGGGGCCACTGCAGATGAACATGCTTCACTGCATTCATTTCACAGTGCTTAAAGTCAGCTCAGTACAGAATGACATCACTCATCCAAGACCACTGGAGCAGAACCAAAGCCTGTAGGGCTATTCAAATTAATTAACAAATGACCTTAGATTACAGTGGGAGTCACAGATCAGACAATGAAGGCATTTATCAATTCAATAGACATGGATACTCTCACAGGATGCCTTTATATTACTTCTACGCACTACAGGCACACACACTCACACACTGGTGCAAATCAGACACACACTGTATTATATATAGTTAACATAAAGAAGCTATAGGATATTGCATAATTTGCTTTGGGATTGCTACCATTTCAATAAAGACCTGGCTTATAGTAGAATGCCTCAGGACATAAAAGCATCGCTGGTTGTTTTTCCATTTGGAAAAATTCCCCAATAAAGGAGCAACCAGGAATCCTGTCAGTGTTGTCTGATAAAATGTGAAATAAGCTGCAGACAAGATGGCATTTTCTGTTATTTCAAGAACAGACTATCGGAACCATCTCAGAGAGACAGGTCAATTTCGAGGTTTACTAATACAGTCCCATGGACAGGAGATAAATCCCTGCTAGGCAACAAAAAGCAGATCAATAAAGAAAGCATGTAAACAAACCACAGTGTAAATGAAGCTGAGATAGATCGAGAATGGGGAAGTGAGGGTAACCAAAGGTGCTTCGAATAAAGAACATCGCCAGGGACTGAAAGAAGAATAAAGGGCAGAAAGCCAGGGGGACCGTCAGGGTGGGAGTGCAAATGAGGAGAGGAAGATGCACAGCCTTGAAGTAGAGAAAGAAACAGAGAAAGAGGCAGAACACGAGTGTGGGGATGGGGGAAGCGAGAAATTGAGGGAGAGAAAAAAAACGGTAGTGTAGAAGTGATTTATGGTAGTTGTATAATTTTCTACAATGCTGCCCCCACACCCACCCACCCCCTTTCCCCCTTGCTACAGCTCTTCTTACCTCCTCCATATCCCACCCTCCCACTAGGGTGTGCTCCTCCTCACTGTCACAGCAAGGAACAGTCCCTGACCACACCAGCCAGTGATTAAGATTCTGCAGTGATGCGACTGCAGCACTTCGCAAATGGAAGACTGGACATAATTTCCCTAAAATGCTGTTTTTTATCACCTATTTCCCCTTCATCAGCTTGCCGCACACGATTGATAGCTGATGGCACCTCTGACAACTTAACGTTTTTATGGCTAGATTTATGGGCTATCTGCTCCTCTCCTTTTACAGCTCAAACTCTGTAAAAATGCTTATTTCTCAGATAAGGAGAGGGAGGGTGTGTGTCTATGTGTATGGAATGGTATCACACCCAGCTAAATGTATGTATGAGAGAGAAGGGCCCCTCTCACTGCATTGCAGTCAAGATCTGTGCTAGGCTTCCAGCACTTTATGGCTACTCTGAGACTGAAATTACCTCTGCATAGCACCACGGATTAAATAATATGTCTCACTTCTTAGACACAACTAGAACTCTCATCACCTCATTAGCAGCAAACATTTGCCGTCATCCTCCTTCCAGGAAATAATAAACACTTGAGCAGAAATAGACACTCTTCTTGAGTCAAACGATATGTGTATTCATACAGAGACAATTTGCTCACAGATATAGACCTATAATCATTTCATTTATTGTTTTAAAAGGAGGCAAAATTGACAGTATTACAAAAGATTAACAATAAAACACACTCACTAATCTACCACATGTAGACACTCTAAAACATGATAATTTTTTGTATCTTTATACAAAGACTAGTGCAGTGTTAATTTAAAACGGTAGGGAGAACAAACCCTTGTTGGGTAGTTGTGTGCACTTATTTGCACATGCAGAAGCATGTTAAAGATCTTAAATGTACTGGGGCGGGGGGGGGTGCTGGACTTACTGGGCTGCAGTGGACGTGTTGCCGCTGCAGGTTCTCCACCCTCCCTGGATTTACAGCCAGTAAGGGCTCCCAGTTAGCCTTCTCCTCTCCTCACTGATGAGCCTGGCAGATCCCAGACAGACGCCCCAGGGGACTGGACGGTGACAAGCAATGGGGGAGGGAAGAACACAGAGCAATATGGAGGGAAGGATAGAGAGAAAAAGGAAGAGAGAGAGAGAACCAGTTTGATGAGATCAGTGATTCATAGACACCCAGGAGGACATACCCTGGAATGGGGTAATACCACACATGTTTTAACTGGGCTGGCCCATAATTCATTAGGGTTACCAAGGCTACAAGGAGCACCTTAGGAGATAGGCCCCAGAAATAATCTCTGCATGTTGTTGGATGCAGCACATATAGAGTAGAGATTAATATTCACAGCTCACCCTTAGTGGAGAAGACCAATCTAGTTGATTTCTGCATATTTCCACATCCAAGTCACAGATTGCTCTGCAGCTGAGGGTGTCACTGGAAATTTTATGACATGAAATATGCAACTGGAAAAAGTATAGTTTTAGTGAGCTTAAATACCACCATCTTCCCATGCTACAATTCCAGTATGGCCCAGAATGAAAAAATATTTAATGTTTAATGCAAATACCACTGTGCTGTGTGCTTCATTACATTAGGCACATGTATACTGCTCAAAAAAATAAAGGGAACACAAAATCAAAGTGTTGATGATTTTGGCTTCAACTAATCATTGTTACATAACTTTGTTATCAACAAATTACACCATGTATGTCAGTAAAAATTTTCAACTTGAATATTTCCTTCATCAAGCACAGATGTGCAATTTAAGTGTTCCTTTAATTTTATGAGCAGCACATTAATAACTGTACACTACGGTCTCTGTTTATCAAAATCTTTATCAAGAAAGCCGCCACTTTTATATACAGCCTATGGCTTCATCATAACAATTCATCCAAAATATAAAATTAACTGCCCAGATCTCTAGTTACTCTAGTAACTCTGGTTAACCAACAGACAAATCCTGAATATGGAAATACTGCAGTCAAACAATATGCTATCTCTAAAATAAATGAATTACACCCGCAAAGGATTTAAAATGCTTAACACCTCATTCTCTTACTTTAAACTATTCATTATTTTGGAAATCAAAAAAAAATGAACTGTTATTACATAAAAAAATTTTATTTACATACACAGAGATAAATGAAAGTTTGGAACACATTATAGTGACACTGTATGTAATAAAGAGACACTATATGTACCAAAAGTAAAAATGTTCGGTTTCTCGCCTAAATTCTGAGTGTGTGTGTGTGCAAGATGCTGATCTTTGACAACAACCATTGAAAGCATTTTTTGAATGTGGCTCAAAACAGTCTTCAGTCCTCACTGGAGAGCTTAAATGCTCTTATTCCCTGTAATTGCTATCGCTGTCTCTGTTTGGGTTTTTATGGGGCTTCAATGAACAGATACGGTTTGATTGTGGCTTTGTAAAGTGGACAGAGATGATGTTTAAATTAAATTCAAGTAATTTCTGTATCTAAATGATTCTGGTTCCTCATTTCCAGGGGATGGTGATCCTGAACAAGTCATTATGCTCTTACTCAGCACCTGGGAGGTCCTGTGTGACTGTATTGCATTGTGGTTTATGATAACCTTATTTCCTAACATGGCACAAGCCTGTTGACATCATACTATAAATTCTGCACTTATTTGAAATATTAAGATAAATGCTGGACTACCAGGTAGAAGAACTATGACCTCAGTGCAGTAAGAACTCCCTATCATTTAAAAACAGTTTAATAGAGGCCTATTAATCACATAATGCAAAACATTGGTCTCCTCTAAAAGGCCACAAACTGTGTTATTCATTGAAAAATGGTCTCCTTCTGATTAAGCAATCACATTGCAAGCACTGGATGCCCAGATTTCATAAATCACTTCAAACATACATGGCATTTGATTAGACCCCATTAGCAATGAGCAACAATATGTGTATGACGTGCATGTGGGGAGGTCTCATCTCACATTTTCCATGGTTTGCTCTTTAGGATGTTCCTCATTAGTTGAATATTAATGCAACCAGAAAGGGGGGAAGAGGCGAAGAAAAATGTAAAAGGAATTTGGAAGAGCTTTTTAAAGGGGCCATTTCATCAGAATCGTTATTTTTTTGCGGTTCTCTGAAGGCTCGTAACTGGCGATCTATGAAGAGAGATGTGCCGCAGTGGGGCTTAATTTGAAACCAGAAAGGTCACTGCACCAGGAAAGGTCCTCAGCTCAGCCAAAAATATAAAATGAAGAGGAGAAAAAGAAAGCTGTGGGGGAGGAGGAGTGGGCCAAGAAAAAAAAGCAAAATGAAAAGAGATCAGAGGATACCGACTGGGAAAGGGGGGGGGGACACCAAGTGGGAGGAAACACGTTCAAATAATTTGGAAAGAGTGTTATGGAAGGGAGGACAAAAACTCAAAAATACTGAGGAAAGAGAAAACAGAGAGGATAATGAACTGAGTTGCAATTTTGCAATTGAACTGGAACAAGTTTTTGTTTACTTTAATTGCGTTTTTGCAAGTAATTTGTTATAATTGTGTGCAATTTCAGGGAAAAGTACTGCATCAACACACAGTGAAGGACTGCCAATCTGTCCAACAATCTGTGTTGGCAGAAACAACCCTCCCCAAGCCTTTGCTGAATTAGGCTCTCCATGCTTTGGACTTGACCAGAGTACTAACGGTCAGATGGGAAATTAGCTTTGCCGTATGCAACTCAGCAAAAAAATAGGTACAACTCTGAAACGTGCATCTCTCTCCAGTTCAGTCTGTCTACATGAGATGTTATGTCTTGATTTGGCCAAGAGATGCATGTCATGTGTTGGACTCTGCCTTGTTAACAATAATAAACCACTAAAGTGTCCCTGCCCCCAACTCACAGTGCATTCCACAAACTAAGATTTCGGTCTTCAATCACTTCTTTATCTATCAGCGCACTTTAATTGTCCACTGGGTTTTTGACTACACAACATTACATAAAAGCACAGTGGAGCCTCATGGCAGTAGCACGACAGCCTCTGATGTAAAGCCTCGCGGTTTGCACAGATAAGACGAGTTCAATTTTAATGTTGCTAGCACACCGAGGCGCACCAGGCTGACTTGTAAAACAGAATGCTCCCTTCGCTTGTAAACGCAGCAGCCCAAGAGGAGGTAAGAGATGGGGGTTGGGCACGCTGAGGTGGGGCTGAATTAAAACGAAGAGAGGTATTCCACTTGTCCAACTCCAGCAATCCATCCAATGGATCAATTTTTTTTTTCACTCTCAAATTCCCAATCCACTCCCCATCTCTTTTAAAAACTAATACCCAATTCCAATCACAGCTGCAGTAAAGCATATCTTGTAAAAGGTCATAGTGTGACCTCTGAGTTCTCTAAATTGGATGCTGGTTGGCCCACTTTTCTTTGAAATACTGCACAGTCTAACATAAAAGTGCCCTGTGCACAATCACATTACCAGTGGGACCTGCATCCAGCCCATCAGCAGGTTTTCACGTTGATGTGAAGTGTCACAGCACAGAGAATTTAACAAGATACTGGATGTTTTTGTTGAGGGAAACAGGAACCAGAACCCAAACATAAACTAGAGCATGGGGGCCCAGGAATTACTCTGGGATAGGTGTATCTGTGCGTGCATGTGTGCTTGCCATAGGCAACATACCAGCATATAGTGGAGCATCTCTCTGCAGCCAGCCAAGGGAACTGATCAGATGGACGATCAAACACTAATCATTCCCTCACGGCCCATACCGAGTAAAGCTGTCATTAATTTTGCGGAATTACATCAAATCTGAGACATTCTTTATGTGGCCCACGGCCTGCAGACAGTTATACGACAGGGACTGCTGCGCTAAGCAGATGGGGCAGCTTGGCCATGCATACTAAATACCACCGTCCCCCATTTCTCCATCTCCACCCTCCCAACACTCTACCCTCCTTCTAGGCACTCTGCTTGTGCTCTTCTTTCTTTGTTTTCTACCCTTTAATGCCTTTCTTTGACTATATCTTCACGTAGGCAAACATCACTACAAAGCACAGTAACTGCCATTATTAAACTCAAAACTGCAAATATTGTTTAAAATAATACCCAGCCAGAAAAAAAATGGCACCAACTTATATTCTCAGAGTTTAATTCCCACGCAAGACACGCTACCCATTAACTTAGTAAGATGTGAAAATAAATTGTTTACTAACATAAATCTTTAATGTTTGTCTCTTGGATCTTGACAACTCTAACAATTTGCTTGGCTATATACAACAGAAGGTCATAATCCCATTTGAGGTTTCCTTGGCAACTGATTACTGCTGAAGGCTAGTTGCAATTTATGACTAGTGACACATACCTGCCATTCCCTTTGAATGAGACATGTGGTAAGCTATATTCAGACAAACCACCTCAGGTAATAAAACTGCAGTAGCACTCAGGGGCTATACCATTTTCTAGTATTGAGAGGAATTCCAAGCCAAGCTGCTAGAAATCAGCAGATGACAGGGATTAAATTTGTGTGGAGTAGTTCCACAACAGATAAATAAACAACATGTTGAAAGTTTTGTGCCAGAACACTTGATAGTATTTTTTTTCCTACCTAATGCCTCAAAGTGTGAATGTTAGCCCATCTCCTCCCAAAAAAACAAAAAAAGAGCTATAAATTCACATGGTAAGCATAAGTGCATGTGTGCGCAAGTTTGCAGGGTAGAGGTGGGATGTTATGATAGGCAGAGGGGCCATAACAGCAGGCAGCCAGGTCAAGATCAAGCAGTTTCATGGACAATCCACTTTAAGTCTAGTCTCTATTATGGTGAAGCCTTCACATTCCTACTGCACAACCATCTTCTAACTTTACACAACAATGACGCTACAAAGTCAAGGTTATGTGAAATTTGACACAACTATCACAAAAAATAAAATAAAATAAAATAAGGTGGCACAAAGCCAGTAGGAATAAGCATATCGGATTCATTTATTTAAAAAAATTGTTATACTGATATTTTTTCTATATCTGAATTTGCATACTGGTTAGGGGAACTGATGATAAAAAGAAAAGAGAGAAGCAAAACATCCACATTGAATTATGTTGATAAAGTGGCAACAAATTCAAATGAAGAAATCTTTTTTTTAAATAACATCTAAGCCTAAACACACATGTAAACAGTGGCTACTGAATAAGCTAGTCATCACAGTAGAACCGATTTAATTATCCCACTGTGAGAGAGCCACTATTTCCATCACCACTTTGCTCACACAGGCTCAGCACACTATTAATCCACTTAAACACAATTTATAGGGTCTCAACATTGACTGTCCGTCGGCATAAAATTACATGAAGCATCCTTATAGTGTCGTCAACAGACTAAATTAGCCAAACTGGACTTACTAATTGAGGAGGAGTAAAGTATTGTGTGACTGGACTGTCTCATCAATGAGCAGAGATAAATAGGCTGGCTATGGGCAATGAGGTAACATCAATAACTATAATAATACAGGCTGAGCATTATTTAAGTTGTGATTGCAGAGGACTAATAACCTTTAATAGGGAATGCTAACTTTAATTTCCATTTCTGTTAAATAGGTTTTTGCTCTTACAGGCTGCCAACATACTTTTTCGGTTTAACACTTTAATCACCATCTTTTATTCAGATTTAAATTTAAATCCTTTAATATAATCATATTTAAGTTCAATTAAAACCAATATTTAAATGTTTTTTTATTAAAAATGTCAAAATTAGTTATTGTGAACCCAGATAGACAATTTACCAAACTACTGTAATCTTGTCTAATACTATTACTGTAGCCTTGAGACCTATCTGCACAGCCATATACTTTGCATATCTGTTGGAATACATCTGCAAAAATATTAATTAAGGCAATGCTAAAACGATGGTGACCCCAAGTGTTGTTTTTAACTTTTGCAGTGTAATGAAACAGTGTATCCCCTTTATCTTGTATCTAGTAGTGAAAAGACAAAAAGACTGTGGTATATTCTCAGTGGGCTAAAAAGACCGCAATGTGTTTTGACTTGCATGTGTAAATTTGGTTTTCAAGATGGTATACTGCCATCTGCTGCCCGGCACTATAACCTCGTTGTGCTCTCCAATTTGCCCTCATGTTTAAAGGCGTTGTGAGATGTGAGGCTTATCTTAAAGAAATTGCCAAACTGGGGTGCTTCCTAAAAGTAGGATTACTGGATTATTTGGAAAATCTTTTTGGCTAAAATCCAAATTCCCCATCAAATCTGGAACATGGCCTGACGTCAAAAGATCTGCTCTGGTTCTTGATTTTCCTCCTGTGGGACATTGATTTAAACTACAACAAACAGACAAAAACTCTATAACCTGTAATATTTTACCATCAAATTAAATAGCTGTCATAGCATAAAGTCTACCAACTGCATGGAAAATAACGCGCAGATTTGTTTATAGAGCAATAGAGCAAATATTTATGAGATCAACCAATCACTGCAAATAAAAACATCCATTTTCATTATTACGTCCGCTACTGGCAGCCTTCCTCATCGCAAATAACACATACTCTTTCCATTGGTGAATCAGCCGGACAGCCATGCCATGGCAGATGTCCGATGCGAAAAACAACGGCGGCCGATGAAACGCGTCATGTTACATTCAGCGGATCTCTGTTATTCCACTCTGAGCCTGGGGGTTGTAGTTTAAAGAGGGTTTTCTCATCGTACTGTTAGCTCCATAGTGAACAACAGCTCCCATAATTCCGCGGTGAAGAAGAAGCTGTCGTGCTTGTGTTTTGCTTTGGGGTTTTTTTTTTGTTATTGTTTGGCGTTATTGGAGCAGCTGAGCCCCGTGAGGAAAGCAAGACTGTATCGGTCGTGTTTTTTCGTGGTTTTCTTGCGGACTGTCAGTCCGGTACCTCGCACACAGAGGGCTCGTTTAGAGCGTTTGCAGAGGGCTGAGGACCGTAAAGGTAAGAGAGACATCAGAGACGCGTCGAGATAATGTGCGCAGATGTCTTTTGATAGTTAACAAAGCCTTGCATTGTCTCTCCGGATTTGCATTCCCATCACCTTAACAATGATAATTAAGGTGTACGGGTTCAGGTCTGCCCGTAGTGACTATGACTGTGCGTTTGTCATCTTAAACCTTCATCGACGGGCATGACACACTATTTTCTTAACATGTGCTACTGTTGGGCCTTAAGCCTCGTGCTATGTAAAACGAGTCCACCGGAAAGCTATTTTGATCACTGGTGCATTGTTTTAGACGCTATCTGTATTTTGTTTTGCAATATTTACACGAGAAACTGTTCTTCCCTTATTTGAGTCTGGGGTGCTTTACAAAAATAGAAAACTTTTATCCTCTGTTGTTATTGACTGTACCACAGGGGATAAATGTCAAGTACGGAGGAGTCAAAGTTAATCCAAGTTTACAGCACATGCTCACTGTAAATCCTGGTTGGGTTTACAGAGTGCTTGTTCTGTTTTTGTTCCCCTTGAAAATCTCGTCATACTTGTCTTTCCATGCGTTTCTGCTTGTTTGTGTAACCACGATAGAGGTAACTATCACAGATTACCTTTATCATAAATGTTGCCTACACTGTAGTTATTACCCCAGACATAATGCTACATAAATAAATAATGCTTTCTGTAAGCAAGCAATGTGGTTAACTGCCAGGATCCCACAAATTCATGGCAAGTAACCACTAGTGGAATCTGAGTCCATACATGCTGATGCCTTATACTGCACGCCTACACGTGATGCTGCATAATAGCAAATGATTTTGAAGATGACTGAAATAGCCCCCAGTGACAAACATGTGTAACATGTCATGTTGCTTTAAGACCATACTGTCACTCTGGTTTAGTTCTGGCGCTGTTTCCTTAAGTGTGCAGTCAGTCAAGATATCTTCTTACACTAAAAAAAAAAATATTCACATACTAGGGGCCTCTTGTTTGTTCACTAGCAGTCACCTCTTACCTAGATTCCACAAATAGCTCATCTAACTGTGCTTGTTGGTTTCTAGGTTGATTTGGGTTTTTTCTTTCTTTCTTGTAGGTGCAAAAGAGTGTTGCCATGGACAAGGCTTGGCGGGTGGAGTTTAGAAATGTGGGCTGCAGTTACTTTCCTGAGAGCAGAGTCGATTGCCACTACACACTGAGCTCACAGCACATCTGGGCCAGTAATGACTGGATAGGGCTCTTCAAGGTATTGTTATCCTGATAAATGTCTCAAAAATCAAGTAAATAAAGAATATATGTATCCAACTGCAAGTTAACACTGTGCACACATTTTCTTCTTCAGGTGGGATGGACATCAGTAAAGGACTACCACACCTTTGTATGGGCGCTAGCCCCAGCTGACTTCCAAGAGGGCACAGATGTCAACTGCTGTGTTCAATTCCAGGGTATTCATACCCTTGTTTTCTAACTGTATTTATTTCCCATAGTCACACAGGATCTCTACTAGTTCAGTGTCTAGATCAGCACATAAAACCTTCAGTGGGAGATTGATGCCTCTGTAAAATGAATTGCTCTTTTGTTTACAAAAGGCTAGCAATTCATGTACTGAGTGGAAGAAAATGTTTATTTCTATCTTAAAAGAATTCTTCAGTAGATAACAGGAAAAATGTCCTGTGCACAAGACAAATATCCAATTTAGCTTGGTCTCTAACAGAGACAGTCTCTGCCATGGTTTGAATTCATTTCTTTAGTAAGCAGGAGGTTGAGTAATGAGGATGACAAAGACAATGGCCCAAAGGCTGCTCTGCTGACTGTTGCTGCTCACTGGAGAATACAGTGTTCACTTTGTCCTGTGTGTCAGGGGCAGCTGATAAGCCTGATTGAGGGTGAGGGGCACATGTGCAGCAGGTGTGGCAATGACCCCTGGTAAAGTGATTTATCACTTACTTAAACATACTGTCAATGTCATTCTTCAATACAGAGAAAGGAAACTAAAGAAAGTACTGCTGGTTCCTTATCACCAGCAATGCAGTGATTTAAAAAGAAGGTCGCCTCTTCTGTGACCTTAGCCGGTGCTCAAAGTTGAAATACAGCTCATAAACTTTACCGTATGTCATTCCCTCTGTCTGTTTTCTATCTTGGCCCTTTACTGTAGCTGTATTGTGAAACAGTAATTCTGAGTAAATCACTCCAAACATGAAGCTATGGTCTGTGTGAGATAATGATATTAGATCAGCTTATTTTATAGGCTGGAAGGAGTCACAGACTATGGCTGGCTACTTTGTGATCAGAGTGGGAGGCAGGTGGTGTATCATCATCATCAGTTCCACTATGCTTGGTTAAGGGTGCATGAAAAGGAAACCGAATCAGGAGTTTGGAGATACTGAAAGTAAGTTTTAAAGTCATGCAAGTAGCACAGTTGGTCTTAAAAACCAGTTACTTTGCTCTCAATACTAGTAAACCTTAAACTTTGTGAGAGACGGTGTCGTGCCAAAAAGTGATTGCTGATGTATCTCTGTTTTTTTTTTTTATCTTTGCTTATATTGGCAAATAGGCTGTAGTCAACAGGATTTATGAAAGGGTTATAAAGAAATTACCTGTTTTGCAAGTATCTTTATAACTCTGCATTGTTGTACCTCCCCTGTGTTCTACATTATAATCAATCCAGTCCTTTTTGGACGTTTAAAATATATTTATAGAACTGTTGTGGTATATATCTCTCTTGAAAAAGACATTTTTAATGTCAATGATAGTTTTTACATCGATAAATAAAGGATATATAAAAATCACTTTGCCAAAAACTGATTTCAATGTTCTTACTGGCTCAAAATGACTTGATATCATTCATGAGAGAAAAGTTTGACAAATTTTAGGCCAGCAATTCATTTACCGCAGTTTAACTACCAGGAAAACACTTTTGGTACGACAGCTGAAAGCCTGGACCGCATCATTAACAGGATGTCTGTTGATTTGATATTAGATTAATTTCTGTGGTTTCAACAGGACATAGCAGAACAAACAGTGGAGGCGACTGCAAAGCTATTTTATTACGTGTTATGTAAACACAAGTGTTGACGAGCATTTAGTTTGCTGGAGCTAGCTGCTTATGTACAAGACATAAGTAGAACATACAAAGTTGTTAAACCGCTTCTGCTTTAGTTAATGTTAAGATGAATATGTATAACTGGCGCAAAGAAGGGTAACTAGCAAACTGCGACAAGTTTTACATGGGGGGGGAAAAAAAGCACCAAACTGCCCTATAAGTCATTTAAAACACCTGTTTAAACCTTTGCCTAGCTTAGCTAACGCGCTGCTATTCCAGGTACTCTGCGGTTGTTTAAAAATGATAAAATAGGAACTTACTCAAGGACAAGTAGACGTTTACAGTCACAGACCTCACGTTATCTCTAAGTATTGCAGGTTGTAACTGTGACCCAAGTAAAATACAAAACGTCATTGTTTTGTCGCTCACCTGCGGTGAATGACTGCAGTGCTGCCACTAGTGGCTAGAAGCTGTATTGCACCATGTTGTAAACCAGTGTTAGTGGATTGTTGTATTATCATCCAGTTTCCAAGACATGGATTTAGCCCATTCATAGACTAAAATAATAATTAACAAAAAATCAGTGATATGTCCATTTAATAAATGTTTTTAGTCTAGCACAGGGCTTAATCCAAGTTTGCAAAGCTAAGCCATTTTTGTCTGCAGTAAATACAGACAGCTGACAAATTAAAGGGCATTGACTCTTACAGCCAGTGGTTTTTACTTGAATTTGTCACCCATGTGTGTATTTTGACTTGTCACAGTAGGGGAGGAGCAGGTCAAAGTAATGTTTTCTTAGTTCCATTAAGTTTCCTATTTCATGGCAGTAAAACAGAATGTGCAAAAGGGGGACCTCCCCTAAGTGGACTACAGCCATTATTCATACACCTTCCCTACTTTGACAAGTCAAAGTCAAGTCAAAGCTACTTTGAAACACAATTATTCTTCTCTGCAAATTGTAATATAACCTTTGCATTTTTTTAATCACCATTTTAGCCTCCTACCTACCCAAGCCCAGCTCCCAAGAGTATGAGTTCGTATATATTGATGCTAAAGGGGAGGTGTGCTCTTGCAGCTCCAAATTCACTTTTTGTGCACCAAAGCCACTTGAGGATCTGGTGACCCTTGAGGAAGACCCCCATGGAGAGGAAGCAGGCACAGATATGCTGCTGGTAGTACCCAGGGCTGAACTACTGCAGGTGAGCATAACATATACAGAATAAATCAACTGGATAAGATACTGGATAGGAGAGTGTGTTTTCAGTTTTGCAAAATTAACAAGTGTTAATAAAACACATCTGCTGGGGAAAAAAATCAATACTATTGTTTACTGCTGCTACACAAAGACGAGCACACAATTGTGCCGCTTGCTTCCTCCGGTCTCTCTCTTGTTAGAATCGACTGCAGGAATGTCTGCGAGAGCGTGCTGAGCTGTTGCAGGTGCAGGAGGCAGTTAATAAGCAACGAGAGAAGGAGAAGGAGGAGTACAAGAGGGCGAGAGAGGCCTGGGACAGAAGACGCAAAGAGCTGGAGGGTAATATCACCAGGCTGCAGGAAGAGCTGAACCAAACTCTGGAGAAGATTGAGGAGCTGGAGAAGAAGCAGAAGGTGACGTATGAAGCAAATGATTGGCACAGTCATTTGATTAGCACTGATTTGCCTGCTACTATTTCCCTGCTTTCCTCTGCACCAGTGCCCTCATTCTCAGATAAAAAGGTTCTGCTTAAACAGTGTCCCTTCATGTTAAGTGTAAAAATTTAACTAAGAAAAATTCAAGAAAGTTCTCCTAGTTATTATATTAATATAGCATAAAAATTAAACATGCCTCTGGTCTGTTAGGAGGAAAAGGCATTAGGAGAATCACTAGCCCAGGAGAAAACTGCTTTAATGGATGCAAGGGAGGCAAGTGAAGCACGAATCAGAGAGCTAGAGGAGGACATCAAAACCCTGGCACAGAGAGCTGTGGAAAAAGAGACAGAGCTGGAAAGGTTTGACACGGTTTTCACATTTGTCCTTCTTTTAGTTTATGTGGGTCTCAGGAATAGTTTTGATTGTAACCAAATCTGTATGTGCAGGATTAAGGAAAGAGCCAGGAGGGCAGCAGCTCTGAGAAAAGAAGAGGACAGTGAGAGAAGGAGCCTGCAGGTATATAGTACAAAACGTACTGTGTAACATACTAGAACACTTTTTTTTTTTTTTTTTAAACATCTCAGTTTCATTTTTCCCATTTTGGGCAATTTTTCTTTCAGCTCAAACTGGAACAAACAGAAAGTGAGCTCAAAGGTCTGTCAAAGGAGTTCCAGGGCCTGAGGAACTCCCTCGCCCAGAGAGACACCAGTGTCCTGCAGCTTCAAAACACTATCACCACCCTCACCCAGAAACTCACCACCGCCCACAGGAAAGAGGTGAGACATTGGGGAAACTAAAGGACTGCTGGGAATAAATGTATGATTTAGCAGTTGAAACTGAACTAGGCTCCTCATGCTCAGGAAACCTTTCATATCTAAAAACACAATTTTTTTTTTTTTTTTCAACTTGACACTTTTTAAATGTGTTGAAAGTATTTCCACCTAAAACCAGAATTTATTTGGGGAAAAGTGATCCCAGCTACTTTATTTGGGATATGGTTCTGTACTATATCTTAATTTTATAATAAATATGCCCACTAGTGTAGTTTAATTAAGGGTGTATATTTAAAAAATCTTAATCTTGCTACAATGATGTTATATTGTGACTTTAGCATTTTAGATTTACTCTTAGATATTTTTAGGACTGGGATGATACAGAAAATAACCTGCAGTATGAGATAAGTAACCAGCACATGCTTTCTTGTTCTTTTATGGAAAGGCGGAAAATGAAGCATCACTGAAAGAAATGCATAGACTGCGTGAGCAACTGCACATGAGTGAGCGTGCTGCTGAGAGCTTGAAGAGTGATCTAAGCGCTATGGTTGCCCAAAAGGATCAGGGTCAGGCTGAACTGCATCAGGCTCGCCTTCAGGCCGCCCAACTCACCCTTCAGCTCGCAGATTCCAGTCTGGCCCTGAGAGAGGGAAGAGCCCACTGGGCCCAGGAGAGGCAGAATATGCAGCGCTTAGCTGAGGTACTGCATTGCTGTAAAGTGTAGAATCTGGAAAATGTAGAAGGTTTAACGTAAAGTATTTGAACTATGGTAGAGTTAAAGTTTTGAATATATTTTGCAGTATGTTGCTGTCTAAATGTCATTGATAAATGCCATGAGGTTTCAAAATGAAATGTTCCTACCACATTAAAGGACTAGAGAACTAAAGGAATAACAGTTCTATACCACATAGAAAGAAGAAAACTGCTCAGTTTTGAAATGCTTAAAGAGAAATACTTATTAGAAAAGCAAGATTTCTGTCGATATTTGCAGATGCAACGCTATGTTGATATGAAGGTGAGAAAGGTTACTGAGGTAAGCATATGTTTAATAGGGCTGCTTAGAAGAGCATATAACATGAGGGTGGTAATAGAATAATTTCCAATGTATATAAGGGTCTGTTGAATCTTAAAACACATTCAGCTTCATACATTAAAACAAAATGGGAGAAGTAAGGAGGTATAATTATGTCTGAGGAGGAATGGACAATGATAATGGAGAGCGAGTTCAATGGAAATGTACCAGCTCACAGAAATGGACCGAGTTTCATTGGAAGAATTTGATAAGTTTTTGTTTTAATCACACCCTCTCAGAGATCTCACTATAGTGCTACCCCCTAGAAAAATTTGGAAACCAAAATGCAAACCATTGTTAAAAACTACTAGAGAGGGATACATAGTACCCTACAATACATTTTTTAATTGTGAAATTCCCCTAGAAAGTAAGTTTATATATTTTGGGTATATACCTCCAGAATGAACATACTCCTGGTGGCTAGTAAAATGACTCTTACTAGGAACTGATTATTACAGGAGAGCCCAACATTGAATGCATGGATGGAAATCACATTGGATATTTACAAAATGGAGAGGATAACAGCATTTCTCAATTATAAATCTGAACAGTTTGTTTTATACTGGGAAAAATGGGTCAAGTATGATTTTATTTTTCCAAATTTATAATTAATGTAGGATTAGAAGATCACTCCCTACCTGTTTAAAGTTGTTTCTTTTCTTTTCTTTTCTTTTCTTTTTTTTTTCCTTATCTCTTTTGGTATGTTTATATTTGTAAAATGTTGTATATATAGTGTTGGATAATAATAATATTTAATAATAATGTTCCTTTAGCACTCAAAATTGGCTTATATTGCTAGCACTATATAGACAACAGTATTGGGCCACACCTCTGAATCTTTGAATTCAGGTGTTTTCTGTCCCATTCTCACAGGTGTATTACAAGAAGCACCCAGTTGTGCAGTCTGACTTTACAAACATTTGTGAAAGAATGGGTCATTCTAAAGAGCTGAATTTGAGCGTGGTACTGTAATAGGATGCCACCATCGCAATAAGTCAGTTAGGGAAATTTCTTCCCTCCTGGATATTCCATGATCAACTGTAAGAGGTATTTTTGGAAAGTGGAAGCATTTAGGAACCACAGCAACACAGCCGTGAAGTGGCAGACCTTATAAAGTTACAGAGCGGAGTTGGCTCTGCTGACTCAATAACTACAGAGTTCCAAACTTCCTTTGGCATTGACATCAGCACAGAAACTGTGCACCGGGAGTTTCGTGGCTTGGCTTTCCATGACCGAGCAGCTCCTGTAGGTGTAGTATGTAGGTGGCCGAGTACTTTGGTTATTATAGCTTA
>VUQS01000201.1:32827-46915 GCA_015108495.1 Heterochromis multidens | reverse complement strand
CTTTTTGATAAAGCTTATAGTTAGGGCTGGATCAGGTGACCCTGAATCCTCCCTTAGTTATGCTGCAATAGGCCTAGGCTGCTGGGGGTTTCCCATGATGCACTGAGCGTTTCTTCTTCACTGACCTCTTTTCACTCTCTGTGTTTATACACCATTTTACATTTAATTATGAGTTATTATTAATCTCTAGTTCACTTCCACAGTGTGTCTTTTGTCTTGTCTTCTTCCCCTCACCCCCAACCGGTCGCGGCAGATGGCTGCCCCTCCCTGAGCCTGGTTCTGCCGGAGGTTTCTTCCTGTTAGAAGCGAATTTTTTCTTCCCACTGTTGCCAAGTGCTTGCTCATAGGGAATCATTGATTGTTGGGGTTTTCTTTGCATTATTGTAGGGTCTTTACCTTACAATATAAAGCGCCTTGAGGTGACTGTTGTTGTGATTCGGCACTATATAAATAAAATTGAATTGAATTAAATTTAATGTTTTCATTTTTAAAACACAATAAAACAAATGACGTCCACCAATACTTCATTAAAAGCTAAAACTAAACCAACTCAAATATAAATGAACAACAGGCCGAGTCTTCGAATGGTTTTTCTCTCAACCACAATCGACTTGAGTGACCAAGCACGTGAGTCTTTTAAGTGTGTGCCTCTAATGAAAGGGTTGCAAAGCTCAGTATTCAGTCAGGCCTGAAAACTACTGGCCTCTGTCACGTTCAGCATGTGGAGACTTGTTAAGGAATGTGCTTTGATCATTGATCACTTGAAAGTTTCACCTTCACGTCTCAGAGTGATGCATGTTCAGAATTTGACGTCAGAGGATTTTTCTTTTAAAGTTCTTCTGCTGTTAAAGCTAATTTTCACCACAAACAGTATAAAACGTGGATGTGTCAGTATGCCTCAGTGTCAGTGATTATTGACATCTATTTGTTTTTAAAAAATATTTTTTATAAATCCTGATTCTTTGGATTTTTGTATTCATCATCCCCATGCGAATGCAATGTTACATTTTCCATTTATGTTTTGTTTCATGTGTCATGTTCAATGTACCCACAGGGTGGGTTTCTTATAAATTGTCAATGGTGGAGTGATAAATCAGCTAATACAAGCTTGGTTAGCAAGTTGCATCCATAAATCATACTGTAGCTACACAGAGACAGTATTCAAACAGAGATTTTTCTAAACTTAAGAGTAGATAGTTATAGCACCAGGGAGAAAATTAGAAAACTGACCTTGTGAAAAGCATTATTTAGCTCCTGGATTACTAATAGAAATGGCCAGTAACCACTATCTCTGAACCATGGATTTAATTCAGTTTTCAATTCTATGTGTGTGTTTTTTTTTTTTTTTTTTAAACAATGCTGTGTAATGAGTAAGCACTAAGCTACATGACCTTTTGATTAGTGCCGCGAGTATAAAACTAATTTCAGTTTCAGTTATTAAGTTGATGAAGTTTAATAAAATGACAAACTTAATTAAACACCGAAATTGAAATTAAAATATGTCCTGAGGTCTTAAAGCTAGGAAAAAAAAAAAGAAAGAAAAGATAATTAGACTTTCAGAATGAATGTGAAACTTTCACATCCAAGGGAGTCATCCATCTTTCTTTTCAGTTTTATCTTCATGAAAACACATGAAACCTAAATTCAATGAACTTAGCAAAATAAAAATAAGCTGCTTGGAGGGAAGATGGAGATAGGCAAGATCAGCTTCACATATAGATGACCTTACTTGGCATTTTGTCTCTGGAGTTTCATGTCTGATGATGATATATGATATGAAAGAACTAGCTGTATCTGCCCCACTGAAGATGTATGGATAAAAATAACACATGCTGCTGTTTTACACAACTTTTTGTATAATCAAATGCTGTCTGGACAGTCATTTATGTCATATTTCTGACTGATTCCTGCTCACAAGAAACTCAGAGGTAAACATAGCCGAACTATTTTTATACAGCATTAGCTGTTATTTCAAAGGGAATGCTTAAACTATGAAGTCAGTAACCCCATGCACCGACAGCTTTACACAACATTTTTGAGTTATCTTAGTTTTCATACACAAACATAAATAATGTCACATATTTTTTGAGTTTACATATCATACCCATATTTTTTGCCATTGTTGAAATACATTAGTTCTAGTTGTAGTGGGCACATTGAGCCAACTTCTGTGTGTTCAGCTTTGTTTAATCATTTTTAAAAGGGGGTAAGTAACTATTAAACTAACTTGGTTTTGTTTCTTTGTTGTTAGATAATTTGTTAGCATTTGTTTCCACCTGTGTGCCAAACTGGTCTGATCAGCCAGTATTTAGTCCACTTTGTTTCTTGTGTGTGAGGTCAGTTGTGGTTCTGTTGAGCAGGTCTTACTTTGGTTATGTTAAGTTGCCATTATGACTTGAGTTTATGTTTATTTGACCTCTTTTAAGGGCTCAGTGTCATCATTCGAATTTTTTATGACTTATTTTTGCATTTTTTGGGTAAATACAACCCACTTTTTTCCCCTAAATTTTTACCGTGTCTTCCTGCTTAACCAGCTTGGTCCCTCACATTGCTTTAACCCTTTTATCTAAAATTTGATGAAAACCTGAGTTATGAGTGGGATTTCCAAGCTGTCATTGGGAGAAACTAAAGAAAATGCCACCAGAAGTTGGATTTCTACTCTGCAGTTACAGTCAGGTTTCTCAACTCTAGTTTCTGCATTTACTAAACTCAAAATCTTTTGTTATTCTTGATCTAAGAAAAACTTCAGATAACTTTGTGCATTTTCAGCTTTTCACATTGTTCATTTAATGCAGTTAGTAAGTTGACTTTTCACTTATGACTTATGTTAAATGCTGCATGAATTATAGGTGATTGGCAGCTATTTGTGTCCCCAAAAGACATTGATGGATTGGTCAGAAACTCTATGGAGCTAAACCTGCTTTGGTGACACTTGATCTGTTCCAATATCCAGATTTGGGGTATTCAAGCAGCTCTTTGTGTGACATTCCTGCTATTTACCACAGTTTGCAAGTGCTCACTGGGCATGATTCATGAGGCCGTGTCACTGGCACAAATACTGTAGGCCAGCTAATGTACATGGCACAATTCAAATGATGAACAAATCAGCAGGATGAAGCATATCGTTTCAAAGGTACAGTCAGTTAGTCGCACATTCAGGATCTGGGAGGAGTGATAGAAATAGTATGACAATAAAAAATATTTAGGTGTATTTAGGTCTCCCTAAAGAGACATGCCATCATTTTGAATTATTTTTGTCCAGTAACAAGTGCGATTTATGAAACATTTTCTAATAATCATTGAAAAAGTGTGTAATTTCAGATTCATGTTGACAGTCTTAGATATCCTCAATACCCACTTGTCTAATACCTGGGAGGTGGGGGTGGGGTGCTGATGCAAAATGAACAACCAAACTGTGCAAATCAAGCTTATACTGGGAAATATTAGATGTGCAGCTGTGGAGGCCTATAATAAATAAACTTCAAAAGAGAGTGAACTTGACCTTTCTTTAAGGTAAAGCAGCCAGTGACTGAACCTCCTATCTGATCTTACAGTTACAGTTGCCAGACAGCAAGTGTTAAATCATTGTACCAAACACTTAAAATTTTAGTATTTTGAAAAAGAGAACAAATGAGCATAAATGTGTAATTTTAGAAAACATGTATTCATTTAGACTAAGATATTTTTTCACACCAACTAACAATCTCCAAGCAACACACGACCATCTTTTTCCACATTCATAGTCCCAACAAGCGTGACTGGCTGGGAAGACATCATGTGTGAAGAGATAATCAAGCAAAGATTTATAGGATCATACTTTTACTTTCCTAAAATGAAGTTTAACACAAAATGATCAAGTTATTCTTACTGAACTTTTGCATTATTTATTGTACAATGTACAAAAGTTATTATACAGTTACTATTGTGTATACAACTCATCTGACTGCACTCTGAAAAGTATGCGATACCCAGTACTTGAAATACTCAAAATACAGACACAGTATTTGTAGAGGTAAAAACACTCAAACCTCCTAGAACTACCTGGTTGCTACAACAGACTTAGGGCTCAGTCACAAAGAGACCTGCTGGCGACCACCTGGCAACCCTGTTACCAGGGAAAATGATAAGTATTCCCCAAACGTATTGTGAGTGGTTGCTGGCAGTTGCTATGATATCATTGTTATGAAATTGCTAACTTAACTCAGAGATGGGGAAAGATGTAAAAAAGAAAGGACAAGGGAGGAAGAAGAGAGGTTATATTTAAAGGTAAGGACTGCTCAGTGATATTTGATAAACTGGAATTTTAAAGCTTGCATGTAATGTCCTCATTTTTTAAATCAGAGATTGGATCTGTATATGATGTGAAGTTGTGTTTTTTCATATCGTGAAATGTCCTGCAAAACAAAATAAGGTATACTAAGTGTATTATTTAAAGGTTGCATGAAACTATTCCACAGTTTAGTGCAGGATAAACAGGTTAGTTTGCTGTACTGTGATGGATTTAAAATAAAGAACAGTGTGTGACTGGTGCACAGTGGCTGTGGTGTTCATGGTCAGAGTTAGGTTACATTAAGTATAGCAGAGATTAATTTGAATTCAGATTGATGATGCTTAGATTCATTCACTGAATTCAGTGTTTATACCAGCTGTATACGGTCTAGTATAAAGACAGTATAAACAGTATACTGTCACTGTAGGGGATGGAAATCAGCCAAGACAACTCATGAAACATCTGCTTACATCTTCTTGAATTCAGTTGTGCAAATCCATAAAGAGCAGTAAACCTCCGAGCAGCAGCAGGTCAGCTGATCATAGCCTGCACACAGAGAAAATCTACTGGAGCTCACAATAGAAATTATTGTGAGTTGTGATTCTTTGCCCCATGCTGAGCCACTACAACCAATTTTACCTGCTGAATCCACTTTAACCCCTGACTGTGCTCATTTTGTCATTTCGTCTGATTGTTGGGGTTTTTCTGTGTTATTGTAGGGTCTTTACCTTACAATATAAAGCGATTTGGTGCTATATAAATAAAATTGAATTGAAATGTCCTGTTTATGTGCGGAGGCAAAGTCACCCTCTACAATGTAGGCAACAGAAAATAGAATTATTTTTAAAAATTCTCCTTTTTCTCTGCTCATGTTCTACATAACTGATTCAAGCTGAGTACATTCATTAGAATTAAAATTTAGACTGAAATAAAGTTTGTATTCCCATGTACTAATATCATTTTATTATATTAATAGAGCACAAGGTTCAGTTTGCTTTGCACAGAAATAGCTGGTAGAAACGTCCTCCAAAGAGCTACTTTTTACTTTCTTACTTTGAGTACATTTCAGAGCCTGTACTTTTTCACTTTTACTTGAGTAAAGAAGTTGAATCATTACTTCAACTTATACCAGAGTATTTTTTAACAGAAGTATCTATACTTCTACTTAAGTACACAGTGTCTGTACTTTTGCCACCTCTGCTGCTCACTGCAAAACCACATCTTTTACTACTTGTTTGCTAGCAGACTAGGTGCTGGTTACCTTTTGCCAAAGCCTTTACATGTTTAATTTTTGATGGAGCTAGGTTAGAAATGACCTTGTTCCAGTCTTGTGCTAAACTAGGCTACACCTGTGCTTAACCATGACACACAAAGATATGTCAGATGCCTGTCTTTTTATTTGATTCTGGGAAAAAAATCTAATTTATCATGCAGGCAGTATTGAGTTAAACCATTTATTTTCATATGTATAGTTACACAATCAAGTTTCCTTGTCAAGTAAAAGTCCTCCTTTACTGTCCACTCTGGATTCTATTTACGAAGGGATTGTGTTCAAGAGCGAACTATGCAAAAATGTCTGTCCCAGAGGGCGTGAGATGTCTTAGCTCTTTAGCTAAAATATTTCAGCTTATTGAACCAAAGTCAGCCATGTGATAGAATACTGACCCATAACTTAATTAAAGCAGATTTATTTTCCCCTGACATTACATGGATCTCTTTGTACTGGATGCACAGAGATGAACCAGTAATATTCATCTACTTATCTGACTTCTATTATTTTCCTTTGTGCAATTCTACACAATTCTGCAAAAAAAAAGAAGAAAAAAAACAGTCTTTGGCTGATGTTTGCCTGCACAGACAGCTTGACCGACACAAACACACACTCACACACTGCTATTGTCTCTTTTGTATTCTTGGCTCATTTCTCATCCCCCCTCTCTCTTTTTCTATTTTGTTTCGCTCTCATTTTCTGTCCTTCACTGTGCTGTTATCTAATGGAGCTCTGCCGTGATGTGTGATGCTACGTGAGATGGCAGCAGAGCAGACAGGTGAAAGCCACTTTGTCATCACTAAAAACCACCTGCAAGCTTCCAACATACTCATTAGCACCTTTTTCCTTCTCTCCTGATCACTCAACCTGCTGTTTTGCTGTGGCTAACCCCCCTACTCATCCCCGCACTGGCTCCAAGCTTTGTTCTGAAATGTCAAATTGGCATCCGTTTGCTGAAAAACACAGACGCTGATTACAGAGTGAGGGCCTGGACAAACAGCTGAGGATAGGCAGAGCAGGAAAGTAATGCAAGAAGGAAAAAAAGAAGTCCTTTCAGCTTCTCATCTCGTCACTCTGAGCCGTTATTACCGACCCACGGGTTGCCAGATCTGAGATGAACCCCCACATTTCAGGTCTTAATCTGATCCAAGAGCATCTAAGAGAATTTTTTTTTTTCCACTTGCATTAACAGACCCATACTGACTACACACAGAAATATAGACCATTTAACCAGCAGGAGAAGATCTGTGTAATGTTACAGTTACCTGGTGGTTGATTATTGAGTCATTAGGTACGTAACCAGCGTTGCTGCTTGGTGTGACAAGCAGAGTCACCTTTCAATCAAACTCACTCATTTAACTTATAAAATATATTTTGACCTTAACGATTAAGAATCTCAGCCAATAAAAATATTTTAGTAAGGTCTTGGACCAAGATGTGATAAGTGATAACAAGTCTCTGGAACTTTACTGGAGGGATGTTCTCTTGATGGTGGTGGAGAGTGCAGCATTTGATATTGGTATGGTTCGCATCCTTTTTATCCTTGTCAAACAATTAAAGGACCTTGTGGTATTTTTTTTTTTAAGCGTTTAATTAATTAATTTATGTTGCCTCAACTAGTGTTACATAGTCTTGCTGTCCCATTTTTTTTTAGTTTAATAGAGGTTACTTTCTTATCACCCACTGAGAATTCCATCCATCCATCCATTTTGTTCCGGCTTATCTGGGGCCGGTTCGCGGGGGCAGCAACCTAAGCAGAGAAGCCCAGACCTCCCTCTCCCCAGCCACCTCCTCCAGCTTATCCGAGGCCAGCAGTGAGATATAATCTCTCTAGCGTGTCCTGGGTCTGCCCCGGAGCCTCCTGTCAGTGGGACATGCCTGTAACACCGTACCCAGGAGGCGCCCAGGAGGCATCCTTTTCAGATGCCCGAACCACCTCAAATGGTTCGTTTCTATGTGGAGGAGTAGCGGCTCTACACTGAGCCCCGCCTGGATGGCTGAGCTCCTCGACCTATCTCTAAGGGAGAGGCCGGCCAGCCTTCAGAGAAAGCTCATTTCTGCTGCTTGTACCCGCAATCTCGTTCTTTTGGTCACTACCCAAAGCTTGTGACCATAGGTGAGGTTAGGGACGTAGATCGACCGGTAAATCGACGGCTTTGATTTTACTCTCAGCTCTCTTTACCACGATGGACCGGTACAGCGTCTGCATCACTGCAGCCGCAGCCCCAATCCATTTGTCAATCTCGCGCTCCCTTCACTCATGAACATGACCCTGAGAAACTTAAACTCCTCCACTTGGGACACCAACTCGTCCCTGACCCGGAGTGGGCACTCCACCCTTTTCCGACTGAGGACCATCGACTCAGACCTAAAGGTGCCGATTCTCATTCCTGCCGCTTCACACTCTGCTGCAAACTGCTCCAGAACTGCAGGCCACCACCTGATGAAGCCAACAGAACCACATCATCTGCAAAAAGCAGAGTTGAGATTCTGAGACCCCCAAAGTGGAAGCCACTTAGCTGCACCTAGAAATTCTGTCCATAAAATCTATGAACAGAATCTGTGACAAAGGGCAGCCCTGGCGGAGTCCACCACCCACTGGGAATGAGTCCGACTTATTGCTGGCAATGCGGACCAAGCTCTTGCAACGGTTGTACAAGGACCGAATGGTTCCTAGCAACGGGCCAGACACCCCATACTCCTGAAGCACATCCCACAGAATACTCCAAGGGATGTGGTCGAATGCCTTCTCCAAGTCCACAAAACAGATGTAGACTGGTTGGGCAAACTCCTACGCACCCTCGAATATCCTTGAGAGGGTAAAGAGCTGGTCCAGTGTTCTGCTACTGGGGTGAAAACCGCATTGTTCCTCCTGCATCTGAGGTTCGACTAGCGGATGGACTCTGGATTGGTAGACCGGGGTGGTGGTTCCCATCTTTAAGAAAGGGTACCGGAGGTTGTGCTCCAACCATAGAAGTGGTGGTTCCCATCTTTAAGAAAGGGGACCGGAGGTTTTGCTGGACCGGGGAAGTCCATGCCAGGGTGCTTTCCAGCACCCTGGCATGGACTTCCCCGGGGAGGCTGAGAAGTGTGATCCCTCTATGGTTGGAGCACAACCTCCGGTCCCCTTTCTTAAAGATGGGAACCACCACCCCGGTCTACCAATCCAGAGGTACTGCCCCAGATCTCCACGCGACATTGTAGAGACGTGTTAACCAAGACAGCCCTACAGCATCCAGAGCCTTTGGGAACTCAAGTCGAAACTCATCCACCTTGGCCACCAAGGAGTTGTTTAACTGCTCCAGTGACCTCGCCCCCAGTGATGGGTGAGTTGTACCCCTCGTCCCCAGACTCTGCTTCTTCTACAGAAGACGTGTCAGTGGGATTAAGGAGGTCCTCGAAGTATTCCTTCTACCGCCTGACTATATCCTCAGTTGAAGTCAGCAGCGCCCCACCCGCACTATACACCGTTTGGGTTGAGCACCGCTTTCCCCTCCTGAGTCGCCTGACCGTTTGCCAGAATCTCTTCGAGACAGTCCGAAAGTCTTTTTCCATGGTCTCACCGAACTCCTCCCACACCTGGGTTTTTGCTTCAGCCACTGCCCGAGCCGTGTTCCGCTTGGCCTGCCGGTACCCATCAGCTGCTTCTGAAGTCCCACAGGCTAACCAAGCCCGACAGGACTCCTTCTTCAGCTTGATGGCTCCCTTCACCTCCGGTGTCCACCATCTGGTTCGGGGGTTACCACCACGACAGGCACCAACCACCTTGCAGCCGCAGCTCAGTGCAGCAGCCTCAGCAATGGAGGTGCTGAACATGGTCCATTCAGACTCAATGTCCCCAGCCTCCCTCGGAATGCTGTCAAAGCTCTGCCTGAGGTGGGAGTTGAAGATCTCGCGGACTGGGGCCTTTGCCAGATGTTCCCCGCACACCCTCACTATATGTTTAGGCGCGCCAGGTCTGTCCCGCATCCTCCCCCGCCACTTGACAGCTCAGCCCCTCTCTTCATCTGAGTGTCCAGAACATACAGCTGCAGATCTGATGATACGATTACAAAATCAATCAATCAACCTGCGACCTAGGGTATCCTGGTGCCACGTGCACTTATGGACACCCTTATGTTTGAACATGGTGTTCGTTATGGACAAACTGTGGTTTGCACTGAAGTCCAGTAACAGAACACCACTCGGGTTCAGATCAAGCAGGCCGTTCCTCCCAGTCACACCCCTCCAGGTCTCGCTGTCGTTGCCCACATGAGCGTTGAAGTCTCTCAGTAGGACGACAGAGTCTCCAGGTGGATCACCCTCGAGTACCCCAACCAGGGACTCCAAGAAGGCCGGGTACTCTGAACTGTCGTTTGGCGCATAAGCACAGATGATAGTCAGGACCTGTTCCCTGACCCGAAGGCACAGGGAACCAAACCTCTCGTCCATCGGGAAAAACTCCAACGTACAGGCAGCAAGTCGAGGGGATACCAAGATACCCACCCCAGCCCACCACCTCTCACCGAGGGCAACTCTAGAATGGAACATAGTCCAGCTCCTCTCCAGGAGACTGGTTCCAGAGCCCAAGCCATCTGTTGAGGTGAGCCCGACTATATCTTGTCGGTACCTCTCAACCTCACGCATTAGCTCAGGCTCCTTCCCTACCAGAGAGGTGACGTTCCATGTCCCAGTCACCAGCCTCGGTAGTCGGGAATCGGTCCGCCAGGGTCCTCCGCCCTTGGCCGCCGCCCGACACACACTGTACCTGACCTCTACGGCACCTCCTGTGGGTGGTGGGCCTACAGGAGGGTGGCCCCAATGTCATTCATTAATATACTCATATAATTATTTTCCCCTCAAACACAATGGTTTAGATTCAAAAGCATCAGATGAGTATTTTTTTTCCCAGCAAAACATTACACTTTGCAACAGCCACTTGAACTGAGTCATTAACATGTCCCAGTTCTTTGGTGGATGATCTAGAGAGCACATGTATTGCGATTTTCTATTAACTATACATTAACTTTAATGATTGATTGGCTGATTTGCTGATATTGATTGATTGAGAAATTGTATACTGAATGTTTGTTTTACTTGTCTTCTGCTTATATATTAGACTAAGAATGAAAGAAAACACCTTTTTGAATCTAGAATCTAAAACTGAATGTAAAAGAGCCTCCCCAGTTCTGGGGAAAAAAATCTTTGGACAGATGAAACTACAATTAACTTGTACCACAATCAATGGAAGAGAAAAGTATGAAGAAAGACAGAAACAACTCATGATCTGAAGCATACCAAATCATTTTTCAAACATTGTGGAGGCAGTGTTTTGGCATGGGTATGTATGGGTGCCAGTGAAACTGTATCACTAGTGTTATTAGTGATAATTGATAACTGCTGATAGAAGTAGCAGAATGAATTCTGAAGTATACGGGGCTATACTCATATTCAGCCAAATGCTGCAAAACTGATCAGATTGGATGGATAATGACCACAAGCGCACTACAAAAGCAAATTAATGCAATACTTTTGTTAGCTCTGTTAAATTAAAGTGAAAGTGTGCACTTCAGTCACATCTTAATTGTTTAATTTAGAATCCACTGTGGTGGTGTACAGACGCAAACTTGAAAACAATTACAAACAAACTTAACTGTATCTTGCACTACACTAGTTTGTTAAAGCTAGGGAAATGCATAACTGACCAGCAAAGTTAAGACCCATGTTCAGTGCAATCCACTCTACGGACCTAAGAGTAGTTCTGCTTCTGAGAGTGTGTTAGGGTAATGCTGCTTTAGTTTCTTGCTGCGGTGCACCGGACAGCTTGATGCTTTTTTTATGCTACCATGGTTGTGTCTGTTTGCCTATGGAGAGGGGTTTTCAACCACCACAAACGTGCTCCTGCGCAGTCCTCCAAAATCCAAATTGCACATTGCTCGACATGGATGACACTGTGTGTCGGTCGAATTCTGACTGGTTGACAAGTGGGTCAGAACAGGGAAAGGAGTGACAGCAGGGTTCACCAGGGAAGGAAGAAGCGGGGAAAAAAAAACCCCATCAAAGATAAAAAACAAAATACAGTGTGAAAAATACAGATAGTAGCTGCCGTGGACACATTTTATTGCTTTTAACACTTGGTTTTTCATCAGCTCTATGTATGTTATAACTTTGCTCTCCTCTGTGACTGTCTGATGGATCAAAAAAAGCACAAGTAAGAGTGGACCACAAACTGATTCCACCACATTTTTTTTGACACTTCCACATATGAGAACAGTCACTCTCTGTGGGTAGACGGGCAGTCTGTAGCTGCCCACGGACTGCCAACAGACTGTGGCACAAAGCCACAGAATGAATAAACAGGTCAATTATAGTATCAAAAAAATATTACACATACTACAGATGTTGCTTAAAAGATTTTCATAGGGGTGATATTTATTGCAAGACTAATATACTGCATGATATTAGTCCTAAAGTGCTTAATTGTCATTTCATGAAGACACAGGGAGACATGGCACCCCCACTGATTTCACATAATTCATTTGTAACCCGCACTTAACTCTCTCTCAAGTGTCTGCAGTAATGCCACCATTCCCAAAATAGGAGAGATATAAGCAGAAAGACAAACTCTGCAGTCCTCTGTTCACACATCACATTGTTTCACACTGTTGACAAATAGAAGGCTCGGCTGCATACAGGTAACTTAATTAGGGAGGAATTTTCACTCAACCATTCAGCTATCTAAACACCTTAAGTGCTCTTAGAATGCTGATGGAGTGGGAAACTAACAAAATTATTAAAATATGTGTTCATTCTCTTACACTATGAACTCTTTTTCTGACAGTTTATATGGCTTGGAAATAGCTCACTGTATAAGAAAAAACCTTAACCATAATGGGTCAGAATATAGGCAGGAAACAGGAAACTTCAGTGTTGATGCAGTGAAATGTCAGTTATACTAATGTAATTTTTTAAATGTATTAAATAAATACACGTTTCATATATGTCATTTTTTTCTTTAACTTAATTTGTTTGATCTAAAATCACACTACTACAGAATAATAAGGATTAGAGTACAGCCAGTCTTTTATCATTAACTACACTATGTAGGTCAGGGTCATAGATTGCTTATAAATGAGTGCCCAACTTAAATCATAGAAATTATATAGTAATTTGGCGAAGGCCTCCCGGTAAGTATGAATTAGAGCTGCATTAGCGGGACGCTAATGTGAATGTTAAAACTACAAAACCCAGAGGCCTCCATATTCAAATCCTTTTCCGCCGATTGGTTAACGTAGGATCCAATCGTTTGGCAGAGACGTGTCTCGCAATCATAGCATCCTTCCGTCATGGCGTCTGTTTGGGCTAAATTCATTGTTAACCTGCAGGTTTTGGCTGTTTTTTTCTTCCTACTGCTATGTTTGCCACCGGGCGGAGGACAGAAGAAGAAAGAGGTAACTGTTCAACCGTAAGAATGTATTTTTCATCGAAAATGGCCGTGCTATTCAGTGAAAGGGATGTGCAGGTTGAACCTACCGGTGTTTTTTAAGCTAGCCTGGGTTAGTCAGAATTCGTAGTAAGTAACTCGGAGAGACATGTCGTTTGGCGGAGACGTGTCTCGACATGTCGTTCTTTGGTAGCAAAAATTTCCATTTGTGCCAATGTGTGCTTTATAGAAAGGGCTTCTCGACAGGTATGTTTGCTACGTTTGCGGTTGACTCTTTTCTGTGTCACTACGCCCTCCTGTGTTTCTGACGATGACAAAGAGACATGCATGAGTAGGCAGGGCAAGCTAATGCGGGCTGTCAGCAGCTTTATGCAAAAAGTATATTTAGTTTACAATTTACATTAGTGCTTTTTGGCACTAGTCACTCAAACAGTGCTGCAGTGTCGCCAATAATTACTTTATTTTGAAATCTGTCAGAATAGGAAGTATTATGGTTTACTTATTAGTGGCTAAATGATGCCGGAGAGGATGTCAGAGTAACCACGGTAGATAGCGGCTGAAGTTTCTATAATGTACCGGATCAGGTGTGTGCCCCTGCTGCTGGATTAGTGAAAGAGCGTTATGTGGTTATTTTATTGAAGTTATAGTGGAACCGTTTTATCTGAAAGGGTAGCGAGGACGAAGTTATTAAATCTTATTTACTGTTTGTACAAGGGCTCTTCACAAGCTTTGTATTTGATTCATTTAAGTAAGTTATACGTGTTCTGAGTTATATATTCCCTAATTTATAGTAACAACAGACACATACTGTATATTATGACAGTTATGGAATGATGTGAAACACTCATGTAATTTTTGTTTATAGTTGGTATCTATGAACACAAAAAGTTGAATCTGTTTATCTGGACGTAGCGTTTTTTTAGTGGAAGAAACGTTTCGTCACCTCTGGTGACTTCTTCAGTCTCAGCTGACTGCAGGCTTCCCCAATCTTATAAACAGTACATTTGCATAATGACCGAAACCAGCACCATTGACTAACAATGGGCCATGAGGTCAGTTTCATGATCATTAGTATGCAAATTGTCATGACCATTGATCAATGGCCATGAGTACCATTTACAGAGA
>VUQS01000201.1:13216-28440 GCA_015108495.1 Heterochromis multidens | reverse complement strand
TTTGCATAATGACCGAAACCAGCACCATTGACTAACAATGGGCCATGAGGTCAGTTTCATGATCATTAGTATGCAAATTGTCATGACCATTGATCAATGGCCATGAGTACCATTCACCTGTTTGTAAGGTTGGGGAAGCCTGCAGTCAGCTGAGACTGAAGAAGTCACCAGAGGTGACGAAATGTTTCTCCCACTAAAAAACGCTACGTCCAGATGAACAGATTCAGCTTTTTGGGATATTTTATAAGTTTATTTTTTAATGTAGATTCTAATTTCATCTTCACTGTTTATCCTGCAGTGCCAACCTGTACAGACATGTTCTTGTTGGGATTGGTCAGTGATGTGAATTTGCATGTCAAGTTGATCTCTTTGTAAGAGTATTGGACAAATTTAATTGATTTTTTTTAAAGCAAATCCAATTAGTTTAACAATTTTACTTAGATTAATGGATTCCAGTCCAAACTGAATGTTATTAACACAGTGCAGTGTGTCTCTGTCTCTCAATCTGGAGATTGGGCATCTCTCTGACTGAATTAATCCAGAGTGAATTAACTGGTTATTTTTTGAGTCTCTCTGTCCACTTTGATCCAGACAGAGAGTTATTCTTTGCTTGCATGTATGTGTTTATGAGGGGATGTTATGTGTGTATTAATGTGTGTATTCTTTCTTATAATTGAACCCGGCACAGACAGAGACCTCCTGACCTCATAAAGTTCAAACATAATTCCAGCTTTGATAGGTCTATTAAACCAATCTCAGCTGCTGGCTCATTCAAAGTCTCTAATGCCCTGATGCCAGCTTCGTATCATTCATATGCTGTTAAACCTTCTTTTTCTTTCAGTATCTGTTCATTGTACAACAACATCATAGTGTTCCTTTATTCTGTACTTCTCTTTTATATAAATGTTTAATTAATGGAGTATAACACTAATGAATAATGAAGACTTCAGCTCTGTGGTACATTGAAATCAAAATGCACTCAGCTTCACTTAATTCCACGTTGAGTTTGACCTTGATGTGCCAGAGCTGGAATAAAAGAGCTCAACAGAAAGGAATGAAGATAGTATCAGTAAAGCAGTGTTCAAGTACATATGCAGCTTAAACAGCTGGGTTAGCAATTGCCTTATAATTTTAATGTATATTGATGCAGATGTTCATAGAGGTTGACTTTTTTTGTCTTTTGGTCTATTCATCTATGAAAATCTGGATATTTTGGATCTGCACCAAACTTTGCCCATGTCTAACTCTGCATGGACTGAAATGGCATTTGTTGAGACATTGAGTCTTTGAGGATGAAACCTCCTACCTCTGTTTTTTTTCTCACCTTTTCTTCTAGCATCACCATGGTGTTGTTATAAACAGGTTAATAACTATGAATTGCTCTCCATTGAGGACTTTGGTGATTGTCTAAACTGTTATAACAATGATATTGAGATATAGTTTTGCATATGTCTATACTCAGTCTGCACATGAAAGTCGGACATAGACACCATAACTTATTGATTTCTGGACTATAGTTATGAAGCCCCAAGTATGACATTTTGGATGTAGCCATCTTGTTTTTTTTTTTTATTTTGTTTTTTTTGGTGCTTGCAATTTTGATCTTTATTTTTCAGCCACAAGGTTACCGCTTGGCTGAGGTTCAGCGATGATTACAATTCTAATGCAATACATTTTAAAATTAATTCTAAATTCTAGTTTCATTTTTGAATTATGAAAAGAAAATAATTGATAAAATTATTACTGTTTTGCATCCATTTTTGCTCTGAAGCTCTCATTTCATTCTTTTTATGAACAAGTGCAATCCTTGCCTTCACGGTGTTGCTTAAAGTCAATCGCTGTTTAGTGCAACTTGAGTAAGAATGAATGAAAGAGAACCTAGACAAAGTAAAACTCACAAGGTTTCTATAAGTGAGCCTGTACAAGGATTGTTAACAGTTCCTGCAATTCAGCAACTGCGTGATCTTTGTTCAGTTTATGTATAATTTTTTTTAATTATCTAGATTGAGACTTTTACCATATTTGAGGAGCCTTATGCTTGACTTTACTTATCAGCACACCAGTGTCTTAAATGTTATCATGCTCACAGTAACGTTGCTGTAAAGTTGATATTTAGCAGGTACATACTACCTGAGGGGATTGCCCAATAGTTAGAAAATGATATTGCCTCGGATAGATTAAAAAATAAAAACTAATAGCAAAATATAGTTTGGCAAAGCATCTAAGTAATGCCTATGTGTCTGAAGGCTTTAAGCCACTGCAGAAGAAAAGGACACAACAAGGTGATGTAACTGAAAGAGTTCCAGTAAAACTATGATACTGATTAAACATGTGGATGGAAACACATCAAGTGATACAACATCGACCTTCCTGCTTTATGTATGATTTGATTGGTGTATGTCCGGTAAAGTCTGTGTAATCATGGTCAGTTCTGGCTAATTTTCCTCTTTATAGCACTGACTCAAAATTTACCCCACCTCACCCTCATTAGGCATGACAGACATGTACCGAGTCTACCCTCCTGTTAGTGAATCATAAAGTGTATTTGTTCGAGCCATGTCACACTAACTATAGCACAGATGGTTAGCTAATGCTCTCCCAACCTGATGGCCAGTTTCCATTTGTTAATGTGAGGACCTCCATCTGGTATGTTAGAGTTTCCCGTAATTGCTCTGTTATCCTGACTTTGTGTCACAGTTAAACACACTTTTGGACACAGCACATTCACTTGTGCCAGTGCACTGCTCTGTCAAGACTTTTCGTCTGTTGCGTATTGCCCTGTTTCTTTAAACAGACCTATAAAAGGTGCCATAGATGAGACAGTGAAATCAGACATTCTCACCTGCTCCTTTCTTCTTCATCCTCTCCCGAGGCTGGCTGGGTGCAGCACCTGTTGCGTGTCTCGACCTAATGCTGCATACCTCCCTGTCAGCTTTGAGCAGGGAAAGAAGAAAAGAAGGGATATTAAAAAGAAACGAAAGGGGGAACAAAGAAGCTTGGAGCTGTCAGATTGTGAGACGCCTGGCCTGTCACAGCGGGTACGAGGTATACATATGTGTATGTGAGTGTGTGTACATGTGGAGGGGTAGAGATGAAATGTATGAACTTTTTATATCACAGTATTATCAGTGATAGTAATTGCAAAGAGCCTAGCAGTTAAACCCAGAATAGGATTATAAAGGAGTCTACAGTACAATGGTTTTCCTGTTTGAGAAACTTTTATAACCAGTTGATCAACTGCCAGATATTAAATAAACAAAATATCTTCTTTTGCTGACTAAACTACTTAGAGGAGACTAATTATTTTCATTTCAGTTGCCATATTTTTACTCCTGGACTCGACTAGAGTAGCTTTGCATGATTCAGACTTCAAAATAATTCATCTTAGTTCATGCTTTGTCTGAAATAACAACAGAACCAAGAGCAGAAACAGCTGTCTGAAACAGAGTGTTTAGAGCAGTCTAAAGCCTGAGATTTTGGCTCATGGGGATTATTTGGACATACACTGACCTCATTATGTGAAACTCTGGCCAAGTTTATTATGAACATCCACCAGTGTTGCAGTATACAACAGAAAAAATAAAAAGCTTAATGAGTCCACTTAATCATGATATCATGTGCAGTGGGTGCACAGCCTGCAAACACACATGCAGACGCAGAACAATTTGTGGTGTTTTTCCAGAGACAGCTCAATTTACATTAGTGACAAACTCTTAGCAAATAAGAGAGATAAACCATGATGTGTTTTCTGTTCTTCAAATTCCTCCAATGTGTCCGAATGTGTTGTGCTAAAAGTTGACTTTCCTTGTATTGCTATCAAGTGATAGGGATGATTCAAAATCATATCACGATATTTCAAGAAAATTTGCAATAACAATATTTCCTATGATTAAAAAAAAAAACTTAATGTTTTATTGATGCTTGCAGGCAGCAGCATTTATAAGTGTAAGTAAATAAAGGGCATTTTCTATTCATCGTTTCCAATGAGCTACTGTCACTGATAACACACTTCCTGATTTGAAGTGTGAATCTATTGAGACAAGGTGCCAGCAGCAAGATAACAGTACAATAGTAGTCACACAGCATTATATTCAGTGACACAGCATAAGATGGCTGTAAACACATGGCGTTGCTATAGCAATGATATCGCGATATGACACTTTAATATCACGTAAAAATTTCAGCTGGTATTATCACAGACAATATGATGTGGCGCTGTCCTACAGGGTAACCATATTCAATTAGCTTCCCTTCAGCATTAAAAAAACCAGACAAACACAGTCCAGCAGCAGCCTGAGCCAATAGCAGCGTAGCTAAGGAATGATTCAGGGTCATCTGATCCAGTCCCAGCTATAAGCTTTATCAAAAAGGAAAGTTTGAAGTTGAGCCTTAAATTAAAATTTCAGGGTTAGTTTCTTCAGGAGGCTGAAAAATCTCTGGGCTGCTTTCCACCATGTTTTCATGCATCAAATCCACATTGCATTCCTGCTTCTTTGTGCCTGCATCTGGGTGACTGTTTCTAATTTATGCTGGACTTTATTTAGTGGGAGTTTTTCAAAGCATGGTAATCAGACATGTTTTATAAAACTCAACTGGGTATACTAACTGTTGGGAATTGAACTCTGTACACCAGTTTCATTCCAAGTGGAGGGAGGAACTGCTGGCTCTATAGGGCTGTTGTCAGAGCAGTGCAGTGAGATGAGTGGAGCCAGATAAAGAGGCAGGATTGCAGACACAAATAACCTGTCAGAGAAAAAAAAAGAAAAAGAGGGGAGATAACAAGTGTAAAATATCTTTAGCTCAGCAGTAATAGTGTCATTTTTCTTTTCGAAAGAGGAGACAAAATGTTACATTAAGTTAGACTCTGTAACCTCAGGTCTTTAGGGGGTTTGTGATTCTTATCGCAGCAGAAAAAACTTATATATATATATGTGTGAGTGTGTGTGTGCGTGTTCTCACTACTCTGAATGATATTTATTCAATGTGGTTTTCCAGTGCTTTCTTTCAGAGTATTTATTCTGTGGGTCAAAGTGCATGACAGCACAGTCAAAAGTACAGCCAACCACATCACATGAATCATACAGTGAGTTTTCCCTTCCCCCCTCCCTCTTTCTAAACCTCTTCCAAAGTCTGGCTCTGTGTGTGTGTGTGTGTGTGTGTGTGTACGTGTGTGTGTGTGTGTGTGTTATTTATGGTAACAGCATTGTTTCCAATGTCCGATCTTTAAATGAAGTAGTTTTTGAGCCAGGCCTTAGTAATGCATATGGAATGTTTGCACCTTGTGTCTTGAGTGCAAGGAGCAACTACTTACTTTTTCTTATAATTTGAAACACAAAGTTCAAAGTAATTGCTGAGCCAAGAACTTGTCCAGATTGTTATTTGAATGTAAAGTTGAAGCATACAACACAAAACATTATATTAACTTATCTAAAAAGTGATTGTAATAACCAAATGGGCTATATACAGTATGCTATTGGTGGTTTAAGATTACTTTGTTGTTCTTTCCAGTTTGACCTAATGTGACAGTATTGTTTCAGTGTTACAGTGGCTAAAACCAGACACAATGACAAAGAAGATTGTCTGTTTGACTTACTGCCACACTAACAAGATGGTGCTGCTGGTGGTTAACAGTTTAGTTCAAAGGCAGTATTTTCTTTGAGCTGACAAACACAGCCATAGACATGGGTGGAAAAAAGGGGAAAGGGATCATGATTGGAGGCCTAAAAATCTTTAGTTTCACCTGAACCAGGCTGTAGCATCCACAAGAAGGTGACTGTGATTACTACTGTGACTGCTATACTGATTAACTTGGGTTTGGAAGGTGTCACTGATGAGTTAATGCAGGCCATTGGCAGGATATTTTATTGGTCTACAGAGACAGATGTAAATCCATTTATTTGAAAACACTATATGCATATAAAGAAAGCACAATTTTATAACTGACAAAAATATATTGTGGGTGTATTATGTGTGAGGTATTTGATAGTGCATTAAAAGATTAGTAATGGCTTACTTGAGTAGAAACAAGAACATTATTTTCACTTAGATGCACACTCACTGCAAATAATTTTCTTTCTCACTTCATGGTTTTGTTTTTTATGGTGTGCAAGTTTACTGTTGGTGTCACGCTGAGCGCTCCTCACAAACTTAATTTCGCAAAGCAACAGGCAACTTTTTTCTGTGTAAAAGCTTCAAAAGGCCACTGTACACTAGCTGCTCAGCACCAAGCAGCAGACAGCAGTTGTTAGACACTAGCTGGTGAACATAGTGAAGAGTTGGGAAGGGAAAAGAGCCGCATATTTTCTTGAGTAGTGGGTGAAGACCAAGGTGGAGCTAAAGTAAGAATCAATGTTGAACTTGAATCAAGTCTATTTACACGCTACTATAAAGCCTTCGTATTTTATTTAATAATTCCGTATTATTACCAAGATCAGTCATTAACTGAAAAACTAACTCTGTACAGTCAAGTATCATAAACTGCATATAGGAGGAGGACATAACCACTGTGATCCCACTCATTGGTTTTTGACTCTGTTTTTTGAAGTGTTAACATTTTTTGGAGCCAGAAGTGACCGTATTTGGAGGCAAGCTAGACTGATGAACTGTAGAGGTGCATTGCACAGACACAGTCATGTGCTAAGTAGAATTTCATTTATCAAAACCTAAGGACAGACTTCTTGGCGAGTCTGTACCACACAGCAAGCCATATTACTTCTAAGATAATTCTCTCCAAAAGGCACCAAAAGCACAAACATGGCAGAAAGGACCTGTTCAGCGACTCAAATCAGTGGAAGTGAGGCCTAGCAGACAGCACTTTGCTATACTTGCCTGTCAATTAAAGTGGCCCACACACCTAACCCCTTTTCTAATTAGTATACAAATGTATGAGTTTACAAGAAAGACAGTTGTTATGAAGGGGGGAGACTGTCTTAGAGAGCAAAACAATTTTTTGTATCAAGCTATAAACAGGATTTTTAATGCAGTTTAGTTGGACATTTAGACATCAGTCTATGGGGATTGACCCACTTTTGGAGCCAGCCTCAAGTGGGCATTAGAGGAACTGCAGTTTTTGGCACTTTAGAGTTGTCTTTTTTTCCAGTCTCAGATGTCATCGCTCATCAAGCATGTGTTAAATGCACTTTTGTGAATTATTGTTTTACTGTCTTCTTACTGTCTGATTGCCTCAGCTTTGTGACTCAGATGACTTACTGAGCTTTTGAAATTGTGGGGAGGGTAATTTTCCAGTTGAGCATTTGCTGAAATGAAGCTGCAATGTAATTACTAAAAACCTCGTATTCTACCATTTAAAATGAGGTATTTCTGTATTGCTGGAAAATTTGTGTTAATAGTTAAATTATTCTCATTGTGAATTCCGTAATGTTTTTGACATTTTTAAGGTATCTAATGATTGACAACCAGTTAAATTAAACATTAGTCTTTGTGGGACTTTGTGGATTATTTTTCCATAATTACCTCAAAGAGCTGATTGGTTAGATAAGCAGGTAAGAAAATACATGGATGGATAGAAGAATAATATGATGTGTGACTAATGATGAAATGGATTATAGCTTCATGTCTGTTTACATTATTGACTTTAGAGTAACAATTTAAAAGTCTTTACAATGAAAGTGAAGGTGAGTTTTCAGTTATGTTACTAGAGTGTGTCTGAGGCAGGCAAGCTGGCAGATTTGCTGTGAAATCTAATCCAGAAGCGTGAAATATAAAAAGGCATTAAGAGGTCAGTAAAGGCTGCCAGTCTGCTCAGTAATGATCTCATTTATTTAAAGTAATTCAACAGAGTCTCACACTAATGATTCAGTGACATTCAATTGCTCCAATTCTGGACTGAATGTGTGGCTACTATAAAATACTGTAGTCTCTTTAACACTGTTAACTGAAAATGGTCTTTGAGCAGTAGATAAATATATTTATATGAGTCTGACACACTTGCTCCAGGTCTCACACTGGTGCTATTTAGGTATATAAGTGTGTACAGGTTCTGTCAGCACAGGGAGCCTGATTCAGGTCTTCCAGTCCAGGAGAAGAATAATGGAATCCTTTCACAGGTGGAGGAATCTGGGCATGTTGTTAAGAGGCTTTGAGATGAGGAAGAGATCTCAAGGGTCTGAAACATTCCTTCACCTGAATGCAGAAAAAAAGAAGATGATAGAAATGGAGGGAGAGAGTGAGAGAGCAGGCAGGGGCAGAGTGGAGAGGCGGCAGTTATCTGGGTCAACCTGGCAGCCATTCACATATGGCTTTACTTATACGTAAGGGGAGAAAGTGTGGCATTCAGATGGAGCTGCGTGGTTCATCTAGCAGTTGCTTGTGTTTGTGGGAATGAAAGGAAGTTTTGCTGTTGAGATAAGTGCTGTATGCTTCCTCTGCTATCCTTAAATATTTCCACTGGTAGGCAACCCTGTCTGCAGAAGAGCTACCAGCCTGTTCTCAGACAATTTTATTTGTAGTTTCAGCTCAGATCTGTCAAATAAAACAAACGCTGCTATAGAGACTTCTTGCAACACAACCCTTGAAAAATCAGACGATAACTCATTTGAAGGCCCTATTCTAGTTTTATTATTTGAATGTCAGCTTCATGGAGTTATAGTTTTGCTGTTTAAAAGCAAATGGAAGGAGTGCAGTCTACAGTAAATAAAGGACTAGTGCTTCTACAGCAAAATCACTTTTACAGAGCCTTCAGCGAGAACACCACAAGCCATATTGGGGCAGTGAGAGCATATTGTGTGAAATGTGGCTTTTCCATCCTTGCTGTGCGCAGGCAGTACAGAATTATGGGCATGCCACAACTGTATTGGTCTCAGCTGGATAGGTGCAGTTGTAAGCTACTGGAAACATGCAGCCAGCTGACACAAGCTTTATATTCTGCTGTTCGCATATTCATGTTTTGTGCAGCATACACAGAACGCTTTAGCATTGATGGTTCTTTGCTACAAAATTCCAGATTATTCCTCTCACGTCCATTTTAGGTAATAAACAGATGACTCAAAGGTCGCTATTGTGATCGAGTACAAGAAAACCAGAGCAATTTGCCAACGTTAGTTTGTTTTTCGACTCTCTTTCCCCTGTAGAGTGTTTGTTTTCCACATGCCAAGAGGAAGATAGGTCTCAGTGCAGCTTTTGGGTAACCCTGCATGAATATGAGCACTCCATTCTGTTTAGTGCAAATGCTATCTTTGAATTTTATGTTCCCTCTCCATTATAATCATTGCTCTCTCGGTCTCCCTCTAACTTGTACTTTGGTTTCTTTTTATCTTTTTTTTTTTTAACCACAGGCCTGGCGAGTGTGGTCGAAACTCTGCTGTGGTCAAAAATGGATCCTACTCCTTTCCCCTCTTTTCCTTCTCTTCCTCATGATCTCTGTGATGACAATCACTCTGCCCCTCCCTTCACCACCTGCTGACATCGCCTGGAGGTCGTCCCGAGCCCTGAGCTCCACAGGGAAGTTCAGATCTAGGCACAGGATTGTGGAGCCCCTTCCAGCTGCTGGCTTCCAGCAGCCACTCACTCACATCTACAGCGGGAGCTTGAGAAGCAGCACTAGAAAAGAGACATCTAAACATTCAGTGCCACTTAAACCTTTCGGGGACGCTGCTGGCAATGACAAAAACAGCATCAAAGAGAGACGTCACGCTGACATAAACAGAAATAAACACAAAAGAAAAGGCATTGCCTCCAAAAGAAAAAAAGAGTTGGCAGGCGCCAGCCAGCCAGCCAGTCATCACCATCCCCATCCAGAGTTTACAGTCAACAACACACAGCCAAAGCATAGAATTAAGCCAAGCAACCACAGTGCTGTGGCAAAGCAAGCTACACAGACATACATTCGTCTTCAAAAAAGGGAGTCCAAAGCAGCACATATCCATGCTTCAGCAGATACCATAGTAAGTGAGAGAGGAGCTGCAGACAGACAGGCAGCCAAATCGGGGGTTAGACGCACAAACAGGAATGCAGACAAACAGATACATGGCAGCCACACAAGTGCAAAGCTAGCAAAACATCACCAGGGTTTGGAAAAACACAAACAACCAACAAAACACCCTCTGAAATCAGACAAAGTGGGTAAGAAACAGCAGGCTGTGAAAAAGCCCCCTGGGTATTTTAAAAAACACCATAATCTCTCTGAGGATCCTTCTGTTACGAAGAAGATTCCTGGGTCATTGGACCATAGAAAGGCTTTGTACAAACCAGAGGTCACTGTGATGAAAGATGACCACGGTGGGTGTCAGAGCTTTAGACAGCAGGACTTCCCAGATAGAGACCGCAGGAGGATCAGGGCTGACCTGCACCATCTTCCCTGGTTCAGCCGGGATGACATCCAGAAGATGGAGTTCCTTGCCAAGGGTGAGGTGGTTAGCAAGGCCAGGATACCTGGACATGGACAGGTGCTCCAAGTGGCACTGGATCCTCCAGCACACCAGCAGGTATGCTGTATAGCTGACTGTAAGTTTAAGTTGAAAAAACAACTTCTCAGTGCAATAGTCTCTGTGCTCTGTGCTGTACCACTTCAATCCTTACTCAGATGATTCAGATAAAGGTTTTAAAGAACTACCACTTCAAAAAACAAGCTATATATATTCCACCTTTAAATAAGGATTAAAAAGCTGCAACACACAGTTGTTTTCTACTTTTTAAATCATGTAATGCAGAGGCCTCACAGACTGAAACTAACATGGAGCTTAATGCTACATTTTCATACCATCTACACATTCAAATTGATAGTAGTTATAGTGACAGCTGTGACTCAGAAACTTGTTTGGTCTCTAACTGGCATTAGGTAACTTTTTAAAACTTGTCCTTGATTGCACAATATAATGGCTATAAGATAATGACACTATCTGCATTTAGTTTGGATTCTTGTAAGTCTCACCTTGAACATGAAATCCTATCTGCATGCTTGAAATCTCCTGGAAAAGTAAAGGCTCTATTGGGCAAAACAGAAAAGATGATTGCATTTTTTCCCAGGTAGACATTGGTAGCCTTCTCCAGGTAGCTAAAATTGTGGACTCTGGAACTACCAAAGTAACTGTGGAAACTCTGCCTGGTAAAATAAAAAGGGTCCTGATATCGGTGGAAGCTAAGGTAGGAGGGAGGGTGATACAAACCAAAAGTAAAACAAGAGTGAACGTTGAAAGGGGATTTGTAGAGCAAGGGATCAGGGCCTGAGAGGGTTCAACAGTGGCTTTCATTTGGCTTTATTTTGACTAAATCATCTAAAAAACCCTGCCTACTTATTAGTCAAGTAAAACCAGGTGTTTTAAGACAGAAAGCAATTAGGCCATCCTTTACTTGGTTGCTACTCCAAAAGCTGGAAGACTGTCACACAACCAGTTTTCCAGCAATTGACTCCACTAGTATTGCAGGGTTTCAATTGGAAAGTTGTTAACCCCAGCAACTTGGACCAAGACGGTGGGGAGTATGTGATGTTTCACTCAAGTAATGAAGCACTATCACTCAGTGTGAGGAGAGCTGTGCTGGCATAGGTGTACCTCTGCACACACATTGAGACAAGACAAAGAGAGAGAGAGAGACTTGGATTATTTCCCACTTTACACCTCATACCACCAAGAGACAATTAATGCTGTTTACATATGATAAAGATTGCATTGTAATCCAAAAATGGATGGATATCAGCTGAACAGGTAAAACACTATAAAGTAACGTTTGCCATGTCTTTATTCTTTTTAAAAAAAAAATGTAATTGTTTTTTGAAGCTGTTTCTACAATAGGCTAATAAGATACATTAGCTAATTTAACAGTGTTTGTACTGTAACAATCCATGGTTTGCCAGGCGGGCTACTGGATTTGTAAAACTGGTGGAAATTATTTACTGAGTTGGGGACATGTTTATATGTTTAGTTTGAAGGTGCAGTCCAGGCAACAGAAATAGATGTTTCTTACCAAAATGGACCCCCTTAGAAATGTAGCTGTAATCCTTTTTTGTAATTACTAAAAAACAAGATAAAAAGTCAGTTTACAGTTATTTACAGTATTTAATAACAGTACATACACATATGCAGGCGAAAAAAGTGCAGGTCTGATTTGGCCCTAACAACCCAAAGATGTCATTTGATGACGTAAGCGAAATACTGCCAGAGAGTGGCAGACCATATAGTGTTGCCCTTGAATATTGTACCATCCTGGCCACACTTATGCCATTCCTGGCACACACAGACAGGGTCAGCAGTGACTGCATGCCAGCGGAGACACTTGGTGACAGGATGAGACTAGTGATATTTGAAATTATTCTTACTGCTGAATTTTGCTAAAACCAACACTGAATGTATCTTAGCACAGTGTGTACATCAAAGCCTGATACAGTGTGTGATCTGTTGTTCTGTGCCAGAGAGCATCTGTTGTTCTCCAGAACTATTTAAAACACAGCTCTCCTGCCATTGGACGTCCTTCTCTGAACACACACACTGTAGTATATTTTGACTCAGTCTCACAATAACAGTCAAATTACTGGAAAAGCTCATTAAAGCACCAAACGTGCATGGATCAGTAACACTTTATATTACTACTATAAAGTGTTAGTAATACTATTAAGCATTAGTAAGGTATTAGTAAATACTTAATTTGTAAAGCATTTCTCCTCCTTAGTATGTACTTTATAAACATGGATATAAAGGGTTTATTATTTATTAATAAGCTCATATATAATGGGATTAATGCCAGCATTTTTATACTTTATAAATGATAGATTAACTGTTTCTAAAGAAGTTATTACACCAAGTACTAACAAGTTATTTAGGAGCTGTTAATGGTTCATGCTGTCATTTTGAAAGTATTTTGCATATTTATACATGTCATGATTAAGATATGAGCTTATTGTTTGTGTGTTAAAAGAGGTTTTATAAATACTTATTTCATATTGTAATTCATGGTTAATTCAATCAGTTATTAGTTGTTAGTTAAGTAATTTATGTGACCTCATCTAAAGTGAGGACTATCTCTGCCTTACAAAGCATTTATAAATGAAACTGAAAGGTCAGCAGGACCTCGAGGCTCAAACAAGTCTCAGCTATCTTCACAACAGAAAAAAGAAACGAAGCACAAACATACAAGTATTTATTGCATGATGCAAACATAATACATTTGAGGTTTTCAGAATACTGAAATGTACCGGTAAGTACGACCAGAGTCTGAGTTTGTAGGAGGGTTTAAGAGAGAAAGAGAAACACTGAGCAGCTGGAACCACAGGGTACTTTAACTTAAATATACTAAAGCTTCTTCATTTAAAATAAAACATGAATAACGTTATCACAAAACAATAGTGAATATTTCACAGAGCTTCACAAACAAGCATAAACAAAATAAACAAATTGTCCATATTAAACGGTTAATGCAGGAAAATGCCTCTGGGAAAATGCTTAAGAGTTTGCAATTTCTTTAGTTTGTTCCTCAGTTTCAACAAAGAAGTCAAGTTGTCCGGAGCTGTGTTTTCACACAGATAAATTCAGCTGAAATGAATGAAGAAGTGGATGGTCTCCTGCAGCACAAGGAAAACTCAGAGCAGCTCCTCAGGGTAAGGAGGTGATAAGGCTCGCCATCTCCTTCGTCATGGAGAATCCCAAAGCAAATGACATTTCCATGGAATCTCAGAACCCCAGCCTGTTTAAAACAGGGATGTTATTGCATGAAATCAGTAAATACCAGTTTTAAATGGCCATAATGAATATAAAACCAAAACTCGCAAAATGCTACTCTAACACATACATCTAACAATCCATACATTAATACAACTATATTTGGTGCAGAACTTCTCACAGAGAGTATTCTACCTTTTTTATATCAGTCATTACTTATTTTTAGCTTTTATTAATCATCACTTATGATCATAAAACATCAACAATATATTTTATTAATATGGCTTTTACACATGTGTTTAGCTTTAAATCATGAAGTGAATAACATCATTCCACTTTGTACATATAGGGTTATAATTGTATTTTATTTTTATTTTTATTGACAGTTTTTGTAATCAGAATTATGATCTGAATGTGATGTTGTACCAAACACATTTGCTTTTCCAAGATGAGCTCTGTAAATTCTCTATAGGCTCCTCTTGTTCATGTGTTTCTTGTATCTGTTTATTTATTCATTTCTATTAGTATTATTTCATTTATTACAGTACATGTGTAATATGACAATGTCTAAGCTGACAGGCAGGAGAGAGGGAAAGAAAAAGAAAAAAACAGAAAAAGGAATGGGGGAGAAAATATTAGAAAATATAATATAAGGATAGAGCACAAATAGGAAAACTCAATGGATCGCCAACTGCTGCACGTGTTAGATAAAAAACATACAAGAGAAAAAACAAACAAAGCAAATAAGAGTTGATGTTTGTGCTCACAACTCAAGCAGGTTTTTGGAGTCTGCCAATGGATTCCTGGTGTTCATGGAAGAGTAGACAAAAATATGTATTACATTTGAAAGAATTCAGCAATAATATTAGGTACACTTTAGCGCCACCTTTGTCCCAGATGCATATCAAAGTTGCAAAATGGTCCCATCCCTTTACTACTGGATAATAAGTCATCATTTGCTTGTTTAATAAATGTTTACTTTATCATAAATGAAGTCATTACAACTAAATATACATGGCTATAGGATCATAATGGGTGTACTGTCCTAAATTAAAGTGAATGGCATTATCTAACTGTATTCATCCATCACAGAAGCCATCAGTGATGAGAAATTCACATCAGCATGGAGATGGACGTGGACATCCAGCTACCCACAGTGAGCGCTGCCAGCAAGGGTGCTGCTCCCTGATCAAGCGCACTGATGACTGGATTGAAGTGTTCGCCTTCCACCTGGACAGAGTGCTGGGACTCAACAGAAGTCTCCCTGCAGTTCTGAGGACCTTCCATAGTGAAGTGCTGCCCAACAGGTACATCAGTGGCATCCCCAGACCTGCAGTGTGGTGGGACACAGATATTCAACACCTTTCTGATGAAGACAATGACCAGAACTCAGTACCGCTCAGCTGGGTTCACTACCAGAAACTGCTAAAAGCCCGCTGTGGGAGTGAAACAGACCTCATGTCAGCCCGCTGTGTGGGAGTGCAGCACTCAGAGTGGGGAAAACTAGCTCTTTTTGACTTCCTATTACAGGTAAGAGAAGTGATTTTGTTCATTTTGCTGTGGCTTCCTTCTGTAGTAGACCCCCCCCCCCACACACACACACACCACACAACAAAC
>VUQS01000201.1:0-13196 GCA_015108495.1 Heterochromis multidens | reverse complement strand
TATTATAAAGGGAGAAATACATTTTTTCGACTTAGGAAGGAGTAACTGGTTTGAAGACTGCTGAAAGGGGGATTCATACATGAAAGAGGGAGTGTGAGGTATCACGTAGTTTTCATTAAACATTTATTTACAGTAAATTGCACTGCAGACCTTTTCAACTGTTCCTTCAGATATCTGAGCTATTTCACAGCAGAAATGCACAGCTTAAATCTGGCACAGTAGTAGGAGTGGAACTCTAAAGGCCAGGTTCCTAAAAGTGGAACCAAAATGTTAATATGCACAGCCAGACAAACAGCCAGGTGGTGCACACAGAGAATCGGTTACATGGTCACACTCTAACCTGCTAGTGCTGCTCAAGCACAAAAAGGCCTAGTTTCTGGTCTCTTAAAAGTAGTTCTTAAGGCTTGATGTTGTAAATCAAAGATGTTTGCAGTTAGTCTAAATAATGAACAAAGATCCCTGCGTGGAGACATTCATAGTGTTTCAGTGGGTTGTACACATTAAAAGTGTCACAGATAGTTGAGTAAAGAGTGAAAAAGTCTGCTTGGTACATTGGTTTCTTATTTCACTTCTGCCCCCTATCTGATGTGAAAAGGTGTTGGCGAGTGGGGTTCAGACCATAGACTGTGTAACAAGATGAGACACACCTTCCAGGTCTGAAAAGTGAAGCCAATTTAGGAGAGCTTTAAACCTGCATTGTTTCTAAAGGCCAGACTGCTGTTGCTTCAAAACGATGTCCAGTTGTCTATGGGAAAACAAACATGTGGTTCCTTTGATATATGACCTCAGTAAACACTTTTCTGATGAGGTTTTAAGTCTTAAATAAAACATAAAGGTCATTTTGTAAATTATGGTCCCAGTTAAGAAAGGGAGAGAGAATATATTTTAAGAGTCAACAAAGAAAGTGGTGCATGGCATGCTTTACTATTAGCCTGTGAGCCTGCATCACCCCTCGGTTTCTCAGTCACAGCCATCCTTTGCTGGTCCAGCCCTTGCTTGTTTATATACAGCTCAGCAGGACAGTGTTTTAGATGCCGAAGGACAGATTTTTTGTGGATATTCTTTTCTAGTGCAAGCAGACAAGCTACCAGGCCTAGAAAAAAAATAGCCAGCTAAATACCGTTTTTTTTGTAGGTCATGTGACCCTCACCTTGTGGGGTGCAGTGTTCCGAGTCTCCCAGGCTAGTTAACTTTGATACTACCTACATTTCAGTTTACATCCTAGCTACCTAAATTGCTAACTAGACAATAAGTTAGGAGTTCATTACAGAGACTCAGATTTGGATTTTTCTATGTACCAGTTCTGCTGAAGATTTTTTTTTTTTAAAGAAGAAATGCTCCAATGAAATATATATCATTGTCTGTTTTGAATTCTTTGCTCTATCAAAGGTCACCGGTGTCAGGCTGACATGCTGTTGGTTAGCTTCTCAGTTCTGCATTTCACGCTTCACCAAAGTTGAATCAGATTTTTAAATTACCTGCATGCAGGAGTCTTATCATACGAGATCAGTCATTAGCCAGTTTACATTTTATAAACAAGGTAAGGTGATCTATAACTTAACTTTAAAAGCTGTGACATAAATCTTTCTAAGGATGTGCATAGTGTAAGCAGGCAGATCAAAACATGAATTCCAGCTAATACTAATACAGTAATTTAAAAGTAATTTCTTTTAATCTCACATTACGTTGATTAAAAACATAAACATATTGCTAAACATTAACTTCTAACTATTCCACTAACCTTTTTACAAGCATCTAGCATGAAATGTTTCAGTGCTTTTCCAACACTGAATCAACCAACATTTCTTTCAGCCGGATTTCCTAATCCTGTGCAGGTTGGGTTTCTTCCCCTTTTTAAAGCTCTCCCAGTCATGTTTCTGACATTGATTCCTGCTTTGCTGGATAAAGGCAATAAAAAGATATGTGTTATTACTTTGACATTTGCTTTACAAGTTACACAAAGTGCATAGTTGTATAAGACTGTGTTTTCATTGGCTCACTGAATGGGAAGAGGAGACACTTAAAGAATGAGAATGATGAATGTCTGCTCTCAGACAAAGAAACCCCAAACTGGCCTAACTGTTAGATTTAGGATGTAATCAAAGATGCAGTGTTATGTGTAAGGAGCCATCTGATCACACACACTGCAATTAGCACAAAGTTGTTTGTAGTAATGGTCCCACCCAGAGGAAAGTCTCCCAAACACTTTTCCTAAGGGGGTTACAAGCAGCAGGTCACTTATAAAGTGTAAAGCTGAAGTGATAATGCACTAGAATAACATAATGCCACATTCATGGGTCACTTCAGTCAGAAGCATCTGGTTATTGGTGAGCCAACAATTGCATTTAATAAGCTTTTATAATGAATGGTTAATATACACAATGTACAAAACATTATTTACAAATCTGTGCACACAAGGCTTTATGCATGTGGAAAAAAAGTTTCCACTGGATAGAAAATTATACCCTGTGAGGACTATTATATGTTTGACATTTTCGTATTAAATACTTTTTATTGCCAATATGTCAACACATTGTAACATGACCTCAAAATGAGATCTTACCTGACTTCTACATGACATAGTAGATACAATAGAGCAGCGTAACAGTACAGGCAAGCATTTAATATGGACTATTATGAAGCCCTCTGCTATTCTTTGTCTGTTGATGTAGTAATTTGTGTTTATTGTATTTCTGGCTCTTTATAGAGTTCCAGGTTTTGTGCAGTTTTCCTGGTAATTGCATCCATCCTGCATGGAGTATTTCTCATCAGCATATTCACAGCCCAAGAGTCCAGGGTATCCCAGCATATAGTGGGTGTGAGTTAGGGCTGTCAATCTTCCCTATAATTACTCTTACTATTACTAATATGTACTGCCATCACTATAAATATTGGTTTATGCATTCCAGTGACACTGCCAGCATGTGGTTGTTATATGTTCTGCCAACTAGAGGCAATTCCAACATCACCAATATATACTTTTGCTGTTAGTGATGTCCAGCCATCTGTGGTCAGGGTGATCTTTCCCTAGATATAATTTTTCTGATTTTATCTGTCATAGTATTAAAGAATTTCCCAATTCTGTCAAAGATTCTTTGTGGCTAGAAATGTAATACTTTGGTTAAAGCTTGTGAATGAAATCTTTAAACCCAGACGTTTGTGAGATGCTAGTAGGACTCAAATTTTTTCTCATACTTTGGCTGCGGTAGCCAACTGGTGGCAGCTGGAAAGCCCTTTGGATGAGGAGGAGGGAGGCAAAAAAGAGGTAATTTTAGTCGGCCTGAGCTGCAGTTGCTATCACACTCTAAGTGTGCTGTCATGTTGCTTTTTGTCGGGCACACTTAGGAGAAGAGTGATTTTCACTGACATTCAATGCAATTATAAAAAAAGACATACATTCAAGTTGTAATTTTGCAAATTCAACTGTGAAATTGTAAACTAGTATTAATTATTATTTTTTTCTGTTTATTCAATTTTTAAAGATAAATGAACAAACAAAATACAAAAAAGAAGTGCTACAGAGATGCTGCTAGACTGATATATAAGGCAAGAGAGGTTGTGACATCAGTAATGCAGTGAGAAAATATACTGCACCTGCACAGTAGGTTGTTTTATATGAATGTTTTATACAATGAATCCAGTCCATGTTTAGTCCAAAAATGTGGCAGTTGACTATGCCATATATTTAAATCCAGCTTATAAGCAACCCCCAGAAGTTCCAATGGTCCCCACCATTTCTGCTGAAAAAGATAAGTCCTTCCATTGATGTAATGTCCAAGTTTATCCATATTCACAACCTGTGAGATCAAAAAAAAGAAGGGAGATCATCTCTGACCCGTTTCACCTTTATGGCTTTCCTTGCGAACGTTAAGAGACTGGATCACATCTTCCTTTCCTGTAAGAGAGATGGGAACCTTCCCAAGCAGACATAGAAGGTGACCTATTGCTGTACTAACATGAACATACTGCCGTCGAGTACATTTGAATTTTCGTGAATTCCTACAAACAGTGCAAGCTGGTGCCTACATGAGATTTATATTTGGGACAGTTTGGTGAGGTTCCCATTTTGTACTTACTACAGATGTACAGAGATATGTAGACATGGTGCAAAATATTATATTTTAATCCTGTTTCAAATTGAAATTCTGAAAGACAATTGCAAAAGCTCATCCCACACATCACTGTCTATTACACATTTGAGCAAAGTACACCAGGATGTTCTTAGCTGTGAAAGCTTACCCAGGTTTAAGCTTAAAATCTCAGAATAGTATTTGGATAGAAACTGTTTTTGTTGCTTTTACTTAAGATTAAATCTATCTAACGGATGTGAGTCCTTTGGGATTTCTAGCGAGTTATTCTTAAACACAAAGCTTCTGATCTGTAAATATTTGTAGATGTTTTTATTTGATATATTGTACTGAGCTTCCAGTGAATTGTTTTAAGTCTCCCATTCTCAAAGAGGTCAATGATTCTAACAGTACCTGCTATTTGCCAAAGTGTAAAATGTGCTCCTGTTCCCTGTGAGACAGCTCTTGGTTATCTGTGTTATAAGACAATGAGAGTGAGTATTGATAAATATTTTTGGGAGTTTCCACACAGCCCACAATACATTAGTTATCAGAGAGTTGTCTTTGGCAATGTCAGAGGATTTTAGCCAGCACTTTCACAGAAGACAAGGGTTTCCAAACAACTCAGTCTATGTCAAACCAAAGGAGTCTAAACATGAATTCACCCACAAAGAGATGATGGCTTGTATGGATAACATCTAGTATTCTGTATTTGGTAAGCTCCACCGACCTTGCCCTTTTGGAAGCTGTAATATTGCTGTTTTAACCTTAGGCTTTCTACCATTCTAGATAAAGTCTGACATTGCTTTATTTATGTTTCTGATGTTTTCATTTAGACTTAAAGACATGTTATATAACTTGATATGGTCATCTTGATAAGGTTGATTCTGCTGAAAGATGATGCAGGGAGGCTCTTCCATCTTGTTAATATTTATTTGAGATTTTTAACCAGAGGGTTTGTTTTCTGCAAATAACATTCATTTCATGGGTGACTTTAATTCACATTTATTTAAACCCTGATGGAGCCCAGTGAAAGGGCCTAGTATAAGCTGGTTTAGTATTAATTTTGCTGTTCAAGATCTTTATTTCTGACTGGTCAAAGTTTACTTTATACCCAGATATTAGGCTGATTTCTTTAACACATTTATTTAACACTGCCAATGGTTTAGAAGGGTTTGTTAGTGTCAGAAGAATATCATTGGCATACAATAAAATCTCATGTTGTTTTGTACCTACTGTTACTCCTTGAATGTCTAGGTTTGGCCTGATGGCCAGTGCTAAGGGCTCTATAGCAAAGGCCAACAAGATAAGAGACCACAGGCTTCCTTGGGCCATGGCTCTTTTAATTTTAAAGGGAGCAGACAGCAGACCATTTGTCAGAACTGAAGCTGTAGGTGCTTTATAGAACAGTCTGATCCACCACAAAAAGCCAGACACAAAACCAAATTTCTTCATTACTTCAAACATGTACTCCCATTCAATTCTATCAAATAGTTTTTGGAATCTATATAAGCAGCAGAACCCAGCATGTTATGGTATTGTGATGATGAATAATATGGGGTAGGTGTCTTGTGTCTTTGTTTCATCAGACCAGAGAATTTTGTTTCTCATGGTCTGAGAGTCCTTCAGGTGCCTTTTGGCAAACTCCAGGCGGGCTGTCATGTGCCTTTTACTGAGGAGTGGCTTCTGTCTGACCACTCTACCCTCATTGTGCAAGAATTTCAAGCAATTTTTTTCACTTTCTCATAATGGGGTATTGTGTGTAGAATTTTGAGGTGAAAAAATTATTGAATCCCAAGGCTGTAACATGACAACTTTCCGGATGCACTGTATCTTTTTTGTTAATCTCTGGAGTTTAAAACGAACACAAGGAAATCATGTAGATGGGCTAATAAGACTTGGGTTAGAGGATTCATTTAATTATCTCATTGAATTTTATATTAAGTATTTTATGACAAGCCATAATGAGTAAGCAAATAAACCCCACCTCAACCAGCTTAAAGTTATGAACTGGGACATGTAAGAAACTGACCAGTAGTAGCTGTTACACAGTCAGCGTGTTCAGATGAGACATAAATGCCTAATCTGCAAATGGAAAGGATACAGAGCTCATAATAGCTCTTTGGAGAAAGCATGGAGGTCCTCAGTTCACCCAGCATGTTGGAGGCATGTTTTAAAGCGTCCATCAACTTGCTTTTGTCCTGCAGACCAAACAAGTCAAGCCATAAATATACAACATCTTCACATCCAAAACATATTAATGATTCGAGAAATACTTCATGTGTAACAAGTTGAACAGCTTAAATTCATCTTTGAGACTTCAATGTGAAAATAAAATTTTGAAAAGGAAACATAATGCACTGATTCTCATACAGAATCCAATATCCAGCAGAGTTTTGGGTTTGTTCATTGAAGTTTTTCTTTCTTTCTTTTGCATTTCTTTAGCTTCTTTAAAAGATCAAGTGTTTTAGTTTTTCTTCAGACTGTCTGAAAATATAGCCGTCACAAAATTAAAGTGACACAAGAGATAAACATCTCCCACTTACACTGGTAAATATTACTGTATTTGCTGAAAGGCTAATGGCAGTTAAGAGGGCTGATCTCCCTAAAAAGAAATGGTGGACGTGTCTACTATAGCAATACAAGTTACTGTTCAGGCATTTTTAACTGCATGCCTGAACACCAGTGGGTTGTGTAAAATGGAAAGTTACTGAATGATAAATTACAATTCATAATGTTTTCACTTCAGGATGAAGGGACGCTACAAAAACAGCTGCAATTCCTAAACTCTTACTGCTTTCTTTTAATCACTGGAATTAAAGCTGAAAGTCTGCAACTGTGTTGCTGGTTTTCTTTAATAAATATTGTACAACCATTTCCCAAGAATGTGGAAAGCTGGAACTGAATGTAACTGAAATAAAATGCAATGACTTACACATCCCCTAAAACCTTATTTAATGGAAAATAGTACAATGGCAAATCTTCAAAAGCTTATGACATGAGCAACTAAATAATTGACAAGTTGTGTAATGATTAAAAAAATAACGGACCCTTTGATGCAAAAAGAAGTCTCTAAGAAGCTGGGCTGAATGCATCATTACAAACTATGCCTACACATTACATAGCACATCTGATCCAGCCTTTATAAATTCATGTCCTCTTTCCTCATGCAATCATCTTGTGATTGGTGCTCACTAGTCAGAAGTGAGCCAACATAACTGCATATACAGCCAAAAAAATTTAACTTCAGTGCAGAAAATGGGCTCTGCTGAACCACAACAAACATTGGACAATTTAGTTTCAAAGAAAAGCGGCACTCCCCAACGGTATGGGAGTATTTCAGACAAAAAGTCAAGATGGATATCTGGTGAAACATATGTAAGAATGTCGTAAGTCAAGCCAGCCCTGCATCTCCTAAGAACATCAGCTTTGGGTGAAAATGACGAGGACACAGGTCTTACCAAGGCAATAAAGTCAAGAGCCCTTTAGCTACATCACGGATGAATACGGAGACCCGGCCATACAGGAGCTCTGCACATCAATTCATTCCTCGATCAAGGACTGAAGATTAACTACAGATGCACAAAGAATGTCCCACACATAAAAGCTAGAGTGACGATCGAAAGGTAACTTGTTTTTACGTGCAATTTAGTAAATGCAAGATGGCACAGGCAGTAACATTATTGTATAGATTGGCAATTTTTAATAATGTTTACTTTAAATGCCCAATTGATCAAAATTACATGGCATTGCAAATCTTTGATTTGCAGGAAGAAAGGCTCTTGTCAGCGCCACAGACACCATGCTTAAAGTGCAGCAGAGGCAGAGCAATGACGATTTTCCCTTGTTCGTTATTGGCCAGCTTCTTTAAGACCAGTGATTTGGACCCTTCTTCATCCTCTCTGCAGCTGCAAGATGTCATAGAAGCTGAGTGAAACAGCTACCTGCAGACTTCTACAATTAGTGAAGAAGAAGATCCCCTGTCCTGGTGAAAGGTACATAGAAATAACTTCTCACGCTAAGCAAACTGGCTCGTGCCATAGCAATGACAAGCTCGCTATTAGAGAGAGTGCTTAATGCCGGGGAAATGTGGTCACGTGTCAGCATTCATTTCTGAACCCATCAGAGTTTGACATGCTGGTTTTCCTGGCAGAAAAAAAAAATCTGTTAATACTGCTGTTAGGTTTGTCATGATACAAGAACTTCAACTCAATACCAATACCCGGAAAAATACTCGATCCTCAATACCATTTTCAATACAACAGGGGAAAAAAACTTTAAAAAATTAAGAGACTTTTTTATATAAAGTTTTTAACAATACAAACAATAACATCAGTTACAACACTATTTGTAAGTTGACTGATACAGTGCAAACCTAACTGTAACGTGATAGTGCAAAAAAAGACAATATTTTTAGGTTGTCTGAGGTAGTGCTGTGCTTCTGGTGACTTGGCTCCACATTTTTGTGGCTGATCAAATAGAGCTGTAAGGTAGGCTGCCACTGTTTCTGTTTAGTTGATGCTCGACTTTTCTCAGCGTCAGTTTTTAAGAGAGATATAAGAGTTTTCTGACTTTTATTGTGTTTAGTTAACACCGTCCACTATAAAGTTACACAGGGAGGACTGAACATTTGCTGCCTTGCTCCCACATTAACTTTTACTATTTATTATTAGCTATAGCCACTAACAGATGGCTAATATGGCTATCCAATAAGGGTACTTTCAGCTGCTTCCTTATTTCCACAAGGTTGCCACAGTGGATGGATCCGCATGTCTGATTTGGCAAAGATTTTATGCCATATGTGCTCCCTGATGCAACCCTCCCAGTTATTGGGCTTTGGATCAACACTAGAACAAGGAGTACACTAGTTTGTGGCCCCCTGAGGCTGGTTTTTGGCTATCAAGTAAGTGCTAATACCTAAGTGGCTAATATTAGCCTGTGTGGTGCCAAAAAGTGATTTCCAGTGTTTCTGTGTTTTTATGTCTAATATCTTTGCTTATATTAATAAATAGTCTGCCGTCAAGAGGATTTATGAAGGGGTTATATATATATATGTAAAAGAAAGACATGACCTGTTTTGCAAGTATCTTTATGATTCTGTCTTACTGTATCTATTGTGTGTTCTAAATTATAATCCAGACATTTATATAACTGTTATTTTATATTTGTTGCAGTTTCTGCTGCCCTCTTGGCCTGATCTCTGTTGAAAAAGACATTTTAATATTGATGACAATTTTACATTTATAAATAAAGGATATATAAAAGTTGCTTTGTCAAAAACTAATTGCAGCTTCTATCTCGTGACAAAATTGTTGTTTCTGGCTTAAAATGGCTTGAAATCATTCATGAGAGATATGTTTGAGATATGTTTCACAGATTATAGGCCAACAAGTCATTTACAGCTGTTTAAACAACACCGGGCAGATCAGCATCAACAGTTTATGATAACTGTTCAATGCTTCAGTGGTGCTGAAACAGAAGCTTTACTGACCTCTTGAAATTCCTCCTAAAGTGTTGTTTAGTGTTGTGGATGTTAACAACTTCAGAGGCCGGGGCCCTATACCACAAAGCTCGTTCAACATACCCAGGGTATTTTTCTGTTATCTGGATTCACTTACTCTAACATCTGTGATCAGGATAAACAATCACACAAAGCTGGTTATCAACTCGCCAAGTTAACCCAGGGTTTCCCCTATGTGTTCACATGAAAAGGGTGGTGTTGGCAACATCTGACCGATCTGAAAGGGGCATTTAACGGGTCATATGACTTTTCTTCCACAGAGAATGATCCCTATGAGTGCACATGCTGCACATTAGAGTCTGAAACTTTAAACTGGATCCATTTAAGCATTAAAGCTTAATGTCCCACAGCCTAATAAAGGAGATGACTTTATTGTCTCAGCAGATCAAAGTAAAATTAATATCACTGAATTGAACAGGTATTCTTGGTGTGTGTTCTGTGTTCTAGTAGCTGCAGTTCCAGCAGCATAAAAGAGACTCAGCAGCAGATTAGAATCAAGTATAAAGACATTGTATAAATTTTCTAAATCACCAAATTAATACACAGACATCCACGTGACAATTTTTGTGCTTCATTCAGTGGTTTTAGTAAGGTGCGTCTTAACAAGCTGCTCATATAAATCGTATTCCCCCCAGCAGAGAATCGTATCACACTGAAAACATGCTGGAAATAAAAGAATCAGTGTGAATGTGGCGCTTCCAGCTTAATTTAAATTGAAACTCTGAACATAACCTGCTCCTGACAGTTTGTTGTTATTCTCTCAGACTCGGTGTTGTTTAAGGGTTTGAGAGTAAAGATTAAATTTAAAGCCAGAATTGAAATGTAGGCTTAGTCTACATACAAATTTGATATGAGGTCAGTAAGTACAGTGCAGGTGTCCTGTTTTAGGATCAGATATTAATTCATGCTTATTAATGCTTACAGAACAATAAATGGGTTGGAAAATTGTTTACTGCCAACAAGAAGAAAACCCAACAAGGAATAAAGTTGCATCTAAGAATCTATATTTCTTACCGATTCTCATCAGGGACACACAAAAACTTTAGACCCTCCCACTCTCCTCGCAGAGGTCAGAGGGATCTTCCAGGAATGATGACGCTATTTTCTGAAGAACTGATTGGTCAGTAGACGGTGATTTCATACCTGGTGATCTCTAATCTGGAACCTAACCTGCTCTGGAGCTTTAAGCAGTTGGTTAAAAGCTTGACCCAAGATACAACATTCTAGGTAGAAAACATTTTTCTCTTTTATTATGTGACAATACTGTGAAGGTTTCTGACAAGTTTCAAGGTTACGTTACTTAAGTTACTAACCCTAGTTATTGTTAAACTGTTATTTTATACTTAAAATTTCCAGGGAAAACACTACCTATGCTACTTTTGTGCTTACATTTCACTTGTGGTGTATCACTGGATATTATGCTGTCACTACTATTGCACTATAATGCTGCTGCTGGCACCTTGTTTCAATAGATTCACACTTCAAATTAGGAGGTGTGTCATCAATAGGGGGCTCTGAAGGCGTCGCCTCCAGCTGGTACCGCAGGGCTCATTGACACACATCTGTCTGTCATCACATCATTCACCTGGATACCAAGAACTGATAAATTTGACTGTGTGACTAAAAAGTTCAGACAGTTTGCTGCATATGCAGGTGTTCAAGTGAAGCACCAAACTTTGGTAGAAATCAAAGAAAACTGAAAGCTGACAGAGAATTTTCCTGAAATTGGACTGTTCCTGAGTGGCCTTCTCAGTTTTCAGCTTGAAGCCTATCCCAGCAGTCATAGCGAAAAGTTGAGATACACCCTGGCCAGGTCATCAATCCAGCTCATCCAATAAAATATTGATTAAATTAATCAAATGTGAAGTGAGGTGAAGCGAGAATGGTGGAAAAATGGCCACGCCTGTGATCTGACGTGATGCTAACTGAGTGCAGACCGTCAGGGCACCGTTCATGTGGGTCACATGACAGGCCAGCCTTCTCGACTGATCTGATACACATCCGATAACCATGGTAAGCACTTTACCAAATACAGTGACTTTATAGCAATGCTGTGGATTCGGATATTCACCTCTATGTAGTTTGAGGCGCTGGAAAAGCTCATCCTGACTGTGTAACGTGATTTGATGTAAAGTCACTGCTGTGAAGGGTCCTTCGGCCTAGCTCAGGTCTGACAACAGCTAGCTAAGCTAACTAGTAGCCGACTGAGTGAACCTACCGAGCGAATAGATGCAATATTTCTGTTTGTCTTTGAAGCATTCATCGTTCTCCTATATTCAGTATGATTTGTGCGAACAGAGGGTGCGGTAAACATCACGTCAAAGATTTCTGAGACAAAATTAGTAAGACTGTAGGGTTAGCTTTTGTTAGCGTAGTCTTCCGCTTTGCTGTGTCATATTTTAATGTAAGCATCTGAATGTTGTGGCATCACTCTGACCCAGCGTAATCAAACAGGACGCCTGTCTGCTGCTTTTAACACATACAGACGGATAAGATTGTGCAGGCAAGCCTCTCTGATAGCGAGCTTGTAGCTGGTTAGCTTTGTTTGATTTGATTAAGCTACTGGGGCTTATTTTGGTCAGCCAGACTTCCGGAAGTGATTTTTGCACCGGCCGTGACCAGTGACACTTTATGGCTAGGATGATAATGTCATTAAACGTCATTAGTAGAAACATCCATCCACCTAATGGGTCATTTGCATTAAAGATTTGGCAAATGTTGCATGACTGCAAGCATGCAACTTGTGCAAATCTGACTCAGTCTATTTTTGAGTTAGACATGAAAAGAGCCAGGGTGTGTGATGTTTTTGAACTTCCCTCACAGTTCTGTTTTTTCTTTATTTTTTGGCATTTCAGACCATTGGAGAAGTCTGTAACTTAGGTTCTTGCTTTTTTTTTCTGCAGTGTTGCATGAAGAAAATCCTACTAGACCAAACAAGGAATGATATAACTTATATTTCGATCTTCCTATTACAGCCAGCAACACAGCAGTCACCCCAGGATGAACAGGAGAAGCTTCTGGATGAAGCTGTGCAGGCTGTCAAGGTCCAGTCGTTCCAGATGAAGCGATGCCTGGTAGGAGCATTTGAGTTTATGGGACTATAATTATGGTTGTGATATTTTTTAAACCACTTGTTCTTCCTATGGATGCTCCTGGGGACTTAGTTCCTAGTTAATTGAATAGAATTTAAAAAAAGGGACTAATCAATACAGATATATATATAGCCTTAAAATTATATCACAATATTTCAAGAAAATTTTCAATAATGATATTTCTGACGATATAGAAAAAAAATACTGAACAATGTTTTATTGATGCTTGCAGGAAGCAGCTTTTATAAGTGTAAGTAAATGAAGGGCATTCTCTATCCGTCTTTTAAAGTGAGCTGCTGTCACTGATGACACACCTCCTAATTTGAAGTGTGAATCTATTGAAACAAGGTGCCAGCAGCAGCATTATAGTGCAATAGTAGTGACAGCATAATATCCAGTGATACACCACAAGTGAAATGTAAGCACAAAAGTAGCCTAGGTAGTGTTTTCCCTGGAAATTTTAAGTATAAAATAACAGTTTAACAATAACTAGGGTTAGTAACTTAAGTAACGTAA
>VUQS01000200.1:0-16555 GCA_015108495.1 Heterochromis multidens | reverse complement strand
GGTGGAAAATTAACAAAAAGCTTTATAACTTAGAAACTATGATTCTTACAAGTGTGGTGTGTATTGTCAACATATAGAAAGTACCATATAAAGATTTCAAATATCATGTCACATTTGACCTCTGACCTCTTCTTCAAGGTCAAAGAAAGTCAAACTTTCATAAAATGTCTTTTATCTTTAAAACTATGATTAAAATTCTACTACCTTTGTACTGGCAACATTTAGGAAATTATACTGATATATGGGGATTCTAAATATCACATTATAGTTTGCATCCAAACATCATGTCACATTTGACCTCTGATCTCACGTTTACATTTTACACCTGCCTTTCTTTCAAGTTGACCCCAAATTGCGTTATTTTTACTAAACTACAAACTTCTTAAAGTACATTTAAAAAGATCTAAGAAAGCAAAATGAATATATACAGAATACAATACTATCCCTTAAATACTCAAAGTAAAAACTGCCCAGAGAGTGAGCTGCCTTGGTGGAGGTTTGTGCTCTCTGAGTGCTTCTCGTGTTTTCTGTGACTTTTTCTGTCTTCCCCAAATATTAAATTGAAGGCCGGAAGGGTTGTCATTTCGAAAAAGTGAGGAGATACATGTGGTCAGAGTGGAAGATCCATAGAGAGATCTAAAAATATCCAGAGTGCTGGAAGCAGTCCAGAGGTGCACAGGGATCTTGAAGGGGACTGGGGAAAATTTTAAATGGGTGAGATTTTTGCTTTTTTCCAGCAAACACAACCTTTTGGGGGGGTTTGCAGTCATTGTTGCTCAATGTACGGCACACATTTATCATCTCCCCCTCTATTTGTCTGGTTTAGATAAATACATTTAGGTCCAAATAATTCTAAGTTGTACAATTGTCCTCTCCGATATAGTCTTCTGGATCATTAAGTTCTTCTTGAACACCCCGAGATACTTATCCAACAAAAGTTAGCTAGTCAGATATATGTTTTCGCTAATGCATTGAATCAAAAAGGTGTTTTCTGATTTATGTAAAATCATTGTTTAATAGCTTGAGGTGTCTTCATGGAGTTTGAATTTCCTGAATCTCTGCACCAGAGGTAGCAAGCCCAGTTAGCATGACCCACTGTCAGAACACTGGCTGAAAAGTATTGCAATTTTCCTTTGTTGAGTTCATATCACATCAGGTGTCCCTGGGGTGATATGAACACACACAAGAGGCAGGAAAAGTGTGACAATAATGCTCGGTGCTATTAACATGATGAGAGTGAAGAGTGGGGGGTCGTGGACCCATCCGCAGAGCGAAAAGTACGTCTGGTGGACCTCCAAGTAAATCTCATCTACCAAAAATCCGTAACCCCTACACCAGGTTTTCCTAGCCCAGTCTTCCACACACGACATCAGTTTGTTGTAGTTGCTGCAGAGGAAGAGAGCGAGGCAAAAGTGAAAGTTAAGATTATTCAAAATTACTCAGGCAGTCAGGAATTTCACTAATAACATTGTTGGGTTGTAGGAAATATCTACAGTATGAATCTGCAGGCTGAAAATCAGTTTTCACATTAGCACGGTTAGCATTATTCATGCATGTAGCTTTAAAGAGTTAGCCCTCAGTCACACAGACTAGAGACTGGTCAGTGACCTCTTGGAAACCACAGGTCACTAGGTACTGTATTCTCCCATTGCAGATTGCCGCGGTTGCCTGTCGTTTTCATAAGACGCCAACTTGTCTGCAAACAATTGCCAACTAGTCCTTGAGCAGTAGTGAAAGTGTGACACAAAGTGGAAATGGAGAATGTTAACCTCCAAAGTAAAAGTTAAAGCTCAACTTTTACTCTCCAGTTAGCGTTTCCTGTTTGAATTGCGCTCTAGCTTCACTGCTGCTCAGCAAGTTTTTGGTAAAACTTGTGAAGTTTAGGAAAAGAAAATCTTTCTAAGCAAAGACTTTTTGGATGGCATATTAGTACAATTAACCGTGGTGCAAGCTACGTATCTGTCAGGTAATTGGCTTGAAATCGCTCCGGAAGAAACCAACCACACAAACACAGCTGAGAAATCAAATTCAGTGGCAAATATTAGTGGTGAGACCTAGAAGTTAGCTAGCAACTGGTGCCATCTCTGTCAGCACCCACCTGTCACTCAATACAGCCATACTCCTAATCATGCATAACCTTAAGTCTTAATACATTTTAAACAAGTCATTATCACATTTTCAGTTATCGTTAGGAGAAAATTAGCTATAGAGAACAAAAGCAATTGTAGCAGACTATAACCATGTTTATTTCTACTGTAAAGTTTGGTATTTAAGATGGGAGTTTATCGCTTGGTTTTGGAGCCAGCCTCAAGTGGCTATTAGAGGTATTACATTTTTTGGCACTGCTGAGTTGGCTTCATTTTTCAAACCAAGAGAGTGCAGCTTGTTGTAAATAGACTATTAAAAACTCCTGACACCACATGACTGTGCTGAGGAGGATATGGCATAAACAGAAACAGCAGATGAAGAGAAGCCATGTGTTTTGCCTTAGTTCAGTAGGTATGATCATAAAGCTCAACTTTATTAGATCCATGTCACACAGTTGCAATGCCCTTACAGGGTTGCTGAAGTACAACAGTATGTTCTGAACGACACTGTTCAGAAAGTGATCGCGCAAAGCCAAAAACATCAGTAGCCTTAGTGTGTTCAAGCTTTTTATAAAGCTTACATTTCAGGTTCAAGTATTAAATTGTCACGTCCTCAGGATGGAGAAGCAACTGTAGCCTCTCTAAACAAACATAAATCTCGCAACCAGTTGTCACTACAAAATTTTAGTATGGAAAACATCCACCGAGGCGCAATTGAGCCTGACAGCTAGAAGCCTGATCAACAAGCTAGGCTCCTTGTGATGATGGACACTCCACCCTAACACACCATTTGAGCTCTATGGTACCTCATCTCCCAAACCATGTTGACAGTAAAATATGGATTATTACAGTCATAATTAAAGTCTACTGCCATCCACTGTAGGTAGCACGGCAAAGGCAAAAGTCTCCACAAACAACTGCTGTCTGGAAATATGAGCGCAGGAGCAACAGTCTCACATGTTTTTATTAAAATATGAGTAATTAAAACTTTGACCGGCATCAAATGTAACGAGAAGACGGGAAAGCATCTGATTTTCCCATGACTAAAGGTTATTATACGTCTTTACTGAAAAGGCAGTAAAAAGAAGTGTCTGTATTTCATTGTAGAGTTCAGTGAGTGAAAACACAGGAAGGCTGGATAGAGATCCAGCCTTCCTGTGTTTTCACTCACTGAACTCTACAATGTTGAGCTCAGCACAGACTCATACATTAATGTTTGATTAATCACACACCACTCATTCAAGTCTTGGAAACTCATGTGAACCACTTGTCCAGTTAAATAAAACTCATTTGTCACTCTTGTATAAACACATATAGGGAAAAAAAACGTTACATTTGCTAAATTTTAAAAAAAAAAGAAGAATCTAAAATGTACCTTTTAACCATAGGCCACGGGCACATGTTCTGATAGTCACTTGTCTCCATGCTTTTGTTGAAATCTGACAAGCAGTTGTCAACATTAATATCAAACAGGTCCTCATTGCATGATGGAGCAACAGCTTCTGCAGTGATTCCTGGAGAAAATGACACTGCACAGCAGAAGAAAGTCAGCACTCCTGACCAAATTCAAGTCGACACAAACTAATATTATAAACACCATAGTTGCTGAATGCCTGTTCAATATGTTTCCAACAAAACAAAATGACTCAGCCACTAAAACATATCAGTGTTTCAAGTTTTTGCTGGTTGTTTAAAGCTTTTTTCCTACTTGAATTTGAATGCATCAAAGAAATCCTTTACTAATTTAACTGCTTAACACCAACGATTATCATACCTTTTTAAATAAAAAGACTAAAAGCAGGCATGTTGCTCACTGGACTCTGTGAAAATACTGTGGGGCATTTAGTAATTTAATAGCAGTGTGACCCTATTGATGACAGTTAGCTGTTCACACTCTTATTACAAAAAAAGGAGCAATTGTATTTTTAAATGATTTACACCACTAAAAAGTGAGGCTTTGTATTACATTGGATTCATAATGGGTTTCAGTTGAATGTAATGTAGGGTTCTTTTGAGTTTTCAGATGTATCCAGGCTCATGAATGTTAAAGGCTAAATTTGAAAACATAAAGGTAAAAACCATTCAATTTTCAGCTTTTCAGGGTCTTCATCCTCATATTCCATATGGTGTTTGGTAGGCAAAGGTCTGAAGGAAACCTGCCCTTAAAGGAAACTTCATGTCACTCAGGGGAAAAATTCCAGGGTGTCACCCCAGGCCCCCCTGAAATGTGATTGCCATGAACAGAAATTACAAGGAGGACTAGCTCCCCTTTTTTCTGTGAAAAACAGTTTTCTCCTCTTCAATTTATCATGTAAATATATACTCCTCAAAATCATTAGGACTTAATCACACATTAGGTGATGTGATGAAACGAATGAAATATTCAAGCTGAAAATCTTTTCTGACATACATTGTGTAATTTGTAAAAGGTAAAATCGTTCAAGTTGCCTTAATTTTTTGAGCTGTATATATCTATATAATGTTAAATTGCATGCAGTGAAAGCTGTTGGTTTAATTATAGATGGAAAACGATGCACCTCACAGCCGTTTAGTCCACTGCCTGCCTAACTCCTTTACTTTACAAACTGTAAACAAAGATGTGTGAGACACCATTATTTACTTATAACTCAATGAACTTTCAAATGCTTTTTATTTCTGATTGAATTTCCCCATGAGAGTGTAAAACCTTTTTTTCAATGACTATTTCAATCCAAAAATACTTTTTATGATCTCGTTTTCGGTCTGCAATGACTGTGTATTTGACTGCAGTGAAGTCCTCACTTACCTGTCCAGATGAAGAAGATTGCCAGCAGGTAAGCAGTCAACATGATCTATTAAAAGATTGTTACAAGAATTCACATTAATGCATTTAATAATCATTGTTTACGTCCACAGCATGCACAGAGTACAGTTCTTTTCAAACTTTTTGTGACCAGGTCATCTGCACCAGCATGACACCTCTTACTTTTTTTGCAAGCATGTCGCCGACCACTATACCTTGGTTCCTTCACTTTATCAGGCACCTTTACACAAACCAACAAACAGTCTCGCTGACTCTGGCTCAGATCCAGCACCCTGAGGAAGTCCAAGTTGTTGTCAGGAGGGTTACCTAGTTCCTCTGTAGCTTGCGTGATACACCACACTAGCCAACTTCTCAAGATCACGCAGTGGCTTAAGGACTGTTGATGTCCAACTGCAGCCATAAGACAGGTAGCGTTCCTGACTGCATTGGTTTTGACATTTTTTAGGTGCTGGGTCACTGACACTTGTTAGTTGTGGTTTGCTCCTGATAAGTGATCCATTTCCTCTCTCCCACATTTTGTTTTCCTCCCTGCTGTGTATTGAGGCCTTGGGGTCACGGTCTCATAATTCCCACCATTCAGCAACTGTGCAAACACACTGGGTTTTCCTTTACATATGTTTTTACAAGACTCATTTGAAGGTGCAGTTGAAATGAAGTTGAAATCAATGCCAGCAAAGTACTGATATGATAAAATAACTTTAAAACTAACTTTTTGAGCCATTTGAGAACCATTTGCCTACCGTGCATGTGTGTTTTCCCTAGTAGCAATGGTTAGATGACTCCTCAGCTCCTTCTGTACAAAGCTGAATTCTCCATTCTGTTTATCTCTGTTTGATAATTGGTCATGTTGAGCTTTACAAAATGACACTTTCCCCAGCTAATATTCAATTTTGTTTTCTCTGCTTCCTCCCCAGACTGGAGTGTTCATTTCTAAGGCAGTACTTAGCCTAATACATGATCACTTTACAAAGGAAATGTACGTAATGATTTCCACATTTGACATTTGCTGCATTTTCTATTTATGTTGCACAATTATAAAAAGAAAGGAGACCCAAGGTTTTTACTGGTACTATACATTTTTGTCATGCTGTATTTGAAAGGTAAACATACATTTAACGTTTAAGTTTTCAACTTTCACTTCAATCACAGGCACATTCTTTAAAAAGAAAAGAAAGGATGTGTATGAAGACATGATGTCCATCTGCTTCCTGGACATTCCCACAAACTAATGAATTTATCTCGTGGGAGGAAAAACTGAAAACAGATGTTACCATGGAATGTTGAGGAGGCATTTTCTTTTCTTTGTAATTTTTACTCTTATGCACACATGATGTTTGTCCTTCTATGAAACCAAATATACTGTCAGTGATATAAATTCACAAATTGCTACATTACAACTGGTTTTACAACCTATACAGTGATCCATCCAGCCAACACCTGTTACTGAACTCAATCAAGTTTCATTTTACAAAACCCCAAACAGATAAAGATAAAATGTTCTACATTCACATACCTCTGTTGTTATCCACCCGTTGTAGATCCCTGGTTAAAGCAGAATCTGCTGAAGATGCTTCTAATTGTTTACCAGCCAGCTATTAGAAGCACGACTTCTCACACAAAGCTTCTGTGGTGATCTGGTGCGGTTTCTTATCGGTGGAACTCGGAGCTAATTGGATTGTGCAACAGAAATGGACAGCCTGCTCCCTTTCCCAGACCGAGCCTGCCTGTTCCCATGCTACCCAAAGGCGTGTTCCACTCACAGCACCCCAGAGAGACTTTAACTAAACTCTAAGCATCAACAAGCCAGCACAGAGGTATCTCAGAAACATTTTAACATTGGTGTTTATGTTTTGTGTTGAATCATATTCCTATCCAGTTTCATAGAGGTGGAGGATGGGGGGGTGGGAATTAAGAGGTGAAGTAAAGTCCAGCCAAACTGAGAACACTTTATAATACAGCTCACGACTAAGGGCGTAATTACCCTGTAAGTACAGTGTAAGTAATTTTAAATACTGAGTAATTTCATGGTACTTTCTGGAAAAACAAACAATATTTCCCCATCTTACATACTAAGTACACTGTACTTTCCAGGACGGAGGCCTTATTATGGAGTTACTTAACCTTGCCTAACTTCACGGTGTTTTACAGGAAAGGAGACACAAATTATACTGTAAGTAATTTTAAGTACAGCATAAGTAATCTTCAGTACTGCGTAAGTAATTTTAAGTACTGTGTAATTTCATGGCAATTTTCCAGAAAAACAAAGAATATTTCCACATCTTACATCGTAAGTACGTTGTACTTTCTGGGGCATGGGCCTTATTATGGAGTGACTTAACCTTGCCTTTTTACATCGTTATTTAATATTCATTATGTTTATGTGCATGATGTCTGTACTTAAAATTACCTACAGTATAATGTGTGTCTCCTTTCCTGTAAAATATGTGGAATTTCAAATAAAATACCTTGAAATTAATTTTAATTACAGGGTTATTACGCCCTTAGTCATGGGCTGTATTATAAAGTGTTACCCCCATCAGTAAAACAGTAACGCTGCTTTTTGTTACTATTAAGTGTACTAAACTTTTCAGACTTTTGTCTCCGCCGCATGTTGGAAGTAGGTAAAGTTATGCCCTTAATCCCTGCACTGTCTCTGTTTTATTTTCTTCCCACATAAATCACCCCCAACTTTTCCAGCATAATGCTACATAATGTTCAGTGCTCAAACCTGTCGAAATGTAAGCTGGTTCTCAAAAGGCACCAAGACAGAACTGGCTGCACACCACACGATGATTAAATGGAAAAGAAGTATGAGAACCCTGCACTTTCACAACTGGCAAGACATTCATGTTCACATGTGAACAGTTGTAACCAAAAACCTGGCTTCATTTATATACAGCATTCACTGGAGACCTGTCTTAAACTTAGCTACGTTTCAGAAACTCACCCAAATATAGGGATGGCTGTGGCTCAGGATGTAGAGCAGGTTGCTGATGAATGGAAGGTCATTTAATCCCTGGATCCTCCAGCCTGCATGTCGAAGTGTCCCTGGGTAAGATATTGAACTCCAAAACGGGCCATCAGAGTGTGAGTATGTGACAAAAAAGTGCTTAACAGAATGAAGAGCATCTTGTATTGTGCTTTAAGTGCCCAGTAATTGTGAAAAATGCTTCATAAATACCAGTCCATTTACAAAGCTATTTTTTGTAACGTATCACCCATAATATCAAAATGACAATGGCAGCTAATTTTGAGAAATTTTTGCTTTGCTCTCAGAACTCTGTCTTCTGCACTGCTCTAGAAAACCTCATAAATCAAAAATAAGCTGAATGCATGATTAGTGGGACTCATTAAATCTGGCACAAAACAAAAACAAAAAAACGTTTAATATATCTTCAATGTATTGGATGCACAAAAGAAAAAAATGAGACCTTATATTATAATTAAGACTTGAGGTGCCATGATAGCTGTGTATTGACAATAACCATGATATTTTACAATGAAATATCAATATTGTGTCAATAATGCACATACAGTATGATAATACAGTAAATATTACTTTTTGTATGGATGTATGGATGGTGGAATGTTGGTTAGCATGGTTGCCTTACAGCAAGAAGGTCCAGGGTTTGAATCCTCCACCTGGCTGCACCCTGCATTATCTCCCCTGTGCCCATGTGGCAAAGTTCCCTCGCCACCTCGATGCACTTGTATTTTGAGGTCAGTTAATTTGCCAAAAAAGAAAATAAACACAGTTATTAATTATTAATAATGATTAATAATTTGACTGAGAGCTTTTAAGCTCAATTTTATTTATATACATACTGTGATAGTATTTTGAATATTCCTGTGAATTTCTTTGATTGCAATAATTGTGGAGTGTGAATCTGATATCGTGAAAGACCTCGTTCGGATGGATTTTTTGACACATACCATCCACATCCACTTTGTTGCAGACCAGCACACACCCTAACAACAACCACCTCCCAGCGCACCAAAACACTGCACAGGAAAGAAGACCACAAAGAGCCAAAGGCTTTAAGCCCAGCATTCAAACTGGTCCCATTATGATCGAGCTTTCACAGGATGTGGCCTAAGAAAGCCTACTGTGGTTTTGGAGTGTGAGGTTGCCTTCTCTCCCCTGCCTCTGGTACTGCCCTTTGCAGCTGACTCCACTCAGCAATTAGGCCAGGGAGTTATTAAGCTTCACCCTTAGATGCACGAGTGACTGGACCCTACACTCTTCCATAAGTTGGTCAAAAATGACCCGTGTTAGAAACAATATGTTTATTTGCCACTTTTGTCATTTTGGTTAAGAATAATCATTTGTTTTATATTTTGTATTTTGGTCCACACAAGGACAATTTCATGTTTGAAATATTTTTCTTTTCTTTTTTTTTACATTTTAAAAACATTTTGAAAATTGGAAAAGAAAAACAAATTACACAACAGCCATAGAAGAATGTCAACATCCATTTTGAGTGCATGTGTGAGACAGTGTGTATTCATGTGTGTAACTGTCCAGACAGCTCCTCCCTCTTTTCTTGCCTCTCCTGACTGTATGCAGTTGTGACAAACTACCTGTTACTGGCTGTGATCATTGCACACAGGTACATTTCTTATATTGTTGACTTTACGATCTTTGTTACTTGGGCAGATCTGATACCTCTTTCTCTTTGATTGGCCCTGTCTGCTTTTTTTTTTTTCCTGTGGCTGAGTTGTGGCTTTTATCACTCCACACCTTCCCATTGTTTCGGTGATCAGGGTTTAAAGTTGGGGGCAACCTTCCAATCAACTTCTCATGTGTGGTGTGACAAGCTCCTTTGAAAGCTCAGTAAGGAAAAGCTATTGTGCAATAGTGATGCAACTCTTGAATTCAGTGTGCTGAGCCATGAAAAAGCTGTAGGCATTCAGGGTGGCTGATGTCAAATCTGTTGTACCACAGCACCATGGGCCACCTCTGTGTTTGACGCTTGCCAGTGTAGGTGCCAACCATCTGGTCCGTGGTGTCTACACCCCCTTTGGTCTTGTTGTTGAATGTGATTGCTTCTGTTTTATTCTTTCAGCTATTTTCATTCACCATTTTGTTGTGATACATCGTGCTCAGGAGTACAACAGCCATTCCTTTCTTTCTAACATAGCTGACCGTGGTATGGCTGCCATTGACTCTAAACTCTGTGCTGTAAACCTCCCTGGACTTGGAAGCCTTCATCAGAGGAGGGATGTCTGGCTTGTTCTGTTGTCGAGTCCCCACAATAGTGAGATCCTTCTCCAGGAGATGCTGCACAAGAGGCACACTGGAGAAAAAGTTATCTGTGGTGATGCCGTGCCCTGTGTTTCTGAATCTACTGCACAACTGCTGGACAATGTTTTCCCCCAGATACCTCTGAACTTCTCCCGATGGTTATCTCCCCAGGTAAACCATTCCATCTATTGCATAGAGCATAAGTGCATCACAAACCCACAAACCCAGAAGATGTTCAGCCCATACTTGCTGGGCTTGTTTGGCATGTACTGTAGAAACTTTCATCTCCCCCTGAGTGGCACAAGCTGTTTGTCTACAGTGACACAATCACTGGGGATGAATCGCTCTCTGAATGCTGAATGAGTGCTGCTTGCTGTGTAAAATAATCTTCTTAAGAGGTGACACTCTGTGTGGTCCACAAAATATATATTCCTGACAGTCACAGTTGATAAGAATCAAAGGTTCCCATGAAATTCCATAGGAAATGAATGTGGGTCATTTTTGACCCACTTATGGCAGCTTGGGGTAGTAATATAAAAACTTTGATTTTGTAAAATATATAAAATTAAGTTCAACATTTAAATGGCATGTTATCAATAACATGTTTTTGAGGAGTAGCTGGAATATGAAATAACAACTTTTCATTACAAAGATATTGCAAGAAAACAACCTCACCAGATCATTTTTGACCCACTTATGCATCTAAGGGTTAAAGAGAGGAGACACTCGTGCCACATAACCCTTGATACACTGGAATAAGTGGAGCCATTTTTTTGTTTTTTGTCAAATATGTACGTATATTTCTACCCAGCATTGTCACCTAGATACCAGCCCTTCAAAAATGAGCTCACAAGAGGCTCAACTAACCATTCAACTAAGCATGTAGGCTGCAAATTTCCTCTCATGAGTTAAATGGCGACAGTTATAGAACTGGTAGGAACAAAGAATGCTTTTGTAATTGTCATAGTTGTATTATGATCAAAAGTCAATAAATCATTAGTTGCCATGGCTCAGCTTACCCCTTTACTGCCTCATCTTGCCCCATTAATGTCTGACATTTTGAGAACAACTTTTCATGACTTAATTTTTGGCAGAATTGATTTTATGTACTCTCTGGGCAGAGCTCCATGATCACACTACCTGATACTATGGATAGAAGTATTAAGCTGTCTATGGTAAATGTGTGAGAGAATCATTTACCTGGTCAAGTAAAATCTGTTCCTGGAGGATGATTTTTGAAATTCTGCTCTTGCTGCTCATAAGAGAATGCTCTAAATCTCATGGGAAGTAAACCAGATCATGGGTCAGGCACAGGTGGCGCCAGTGACCACCTTTCTCTTGGAGGGAAGCAGCTAGCAGGCACAGCTCGTCTTGCCCCATGGATCAACTTACCCCAGTCTCTCCAGCTTCTCCCAGGACTGCCTGGGGAATGTAACAATGCCCCAAAACACAGTCCACTAAATCCAAAGGATCTACTGCCAACATCCCAGTGCTTGACACCATGCGACACAGCTAGAGACTCTGGGTCCATGCCTGAAGATCTCAGAGCTGTTTTGGCAGTACAAGAAGGCCCGACTCATTATGTTTTAAATGTTTTGGCTGATGAAATTTGCAACAAATAGAAGAACATTAAAAGTAATGCTAACTTGTTTAACTTTAATCAAAATAGAAGAGTTAGGATTATAGGATTTTACTAGAGCAAAAGTGCATGAATGATGATTACGTAGTGACACATGATGCAATGGTGGCTTAACACACTGTCATATGTTGAGCGTGTGTTGCACCTCTTGGAGATGGGGCACTAACAGGAAATTTCTCGCCTATGACATGAGGAAGATATTTCCTCTTCTTTGATTGACCCTAGGATGCTCATTAGGGTTTCCAGGCCTGCAGTGCAGCTCCAGTGTGACGTCAGTGTCACTCGTTGTATAACATGCTTCATCTTAGCTGCTCTGGGTGTATGAAGTAATGTCTGTCAGGGCCATCTATCCTCACTTATGTTTCTGGACTGGAATAAAACATTCACTGTGGGACCAATGGATGAAAGAAATGTGACTGGCCTGTTAACGAGAGCTCATTTTAATTTAAGCTGAGAGATAAGATATGAAATGGAATTGAAATATCTTGGTGTCCAGCTTAAAAGAAGTCTAATGTCGCTACGTCATCACTGGCCTAAGCATAAAACACATGAGATTCATATTAATTCTAACATTGGTTATAAAATAGTTGGAAATAATTTTCACTTTGGAGCCCTTCAGAGGTAGTGTAATAGAGCCTTCATGGCAAACAATACAGGGAATTACTTTGAAATCTTGGTGATGACATTTCCAATTTTCTGGCAATATGAAGAGGGACAACCACACCCTGCTTGCATTTCAAGGGTCTTGCAATTTCCTGCTCACCCATGTGCAGCTGCATGGTGATGGGAGGAACCTTTCACTTAACAACTGGTATCTCATAAATTCTTTGTTTGAAATTACCAGGGACCTTTAAAATTGCTAATACTGTGTGTCCCTGTACATTTTAGAAATGAGTTAAGAACTTTTAATAGCTTCTGATCAGTTTTAAAGCACATCTGAGCTCCAAACTACATAACAGATATGTTGGAATGACGTCCCTGAGCAGATAAGTCCCACAGAATTAAGTACTTCATTCAAATAATTTCTAAAAACAATTTTAGAGATTTAGTTTAATATAATTTCACATTTTTTATTGTCTTTTTTTAACTGTCTCTACAATCTGCTTTCAAAGACACTGTACACACACACCGGCCACTAGTACTGTACCTGTGGCCTCTTTTTGCCTTCAGAGCTGCCTTAATTTTTCATGACAAAGATTCAACAAAGTGCTGGAAACATTCCCCAGAGATTTTGGTCCATGTTGACATGATAGCATCACACAGTTGCTGCAGATTTTTCAGCTGCACATCCATAATGTGAATCTTCTCATTCCACAACATCCCAAAGGTGCTCTGTTGGACTGGTGACTGTGGAGGCCATTTGAGTACAGTGAACTCATTGACATGTTGAAGAAACCAGTTTGAGATGATTTGAGTTTTGTGACATGGAGCATTATCTTGCAGAAAGCATCCATCAGAAGATGGGTACATGTGCCATAAAGGGATGGACATGGTCAGCAAAAATACTCAGATAGGCTGTAGTGTTTAAACAATGCTCAGGTGGTACTAATGGGGACTAAAGTGTGCCAAGAAAATACCCCCTACACCATTACACCACCAGAATCACCCTGAACTGTTGATGCAAGACACGATGGACCCATGCTTTCATGTTGTTCACACAAATTCTGACCCTACCAGGTCGATGTGTTGTGCATTCAGACATGCTCTTCTGTATACCTTGGTTGTGACGCGTGGTTATTTGAGTTGCTGTTGCCTTCCTGTCAGCTTGAAGCAGTCTGGCCATTCTCTGACCACTGAAGTCAACAAGGCATTGTCACCCAGAGAACTGCTGGATATTTTCTCTTCTTCAGACCATTCTCTGTAAACCTTAAAGATGGTTGTGAGGAAAAATCCCAGTAGATCAACAGTTTGTGAAATACTCAGACCAACATGCCACGTTCAAAGTCACATAAATCACCTTTCTTTTCCATTCTGATGCTCGGTCTGAACTTCAGCATGTGGTCTTGAACACCTCTACATGCCTAAATGCATTCAATTGCTTCCATGTGATTGGCTGATTAGATATTTGCATTAACACACATTATGTGACTGTGGCTCAGGAGCGGGTCATCTACTAATCGGAGGGTCAGTGGTTTGATCCCCAGCTCCCTTCCACATGTTGAAGTGTCCTTAGGCAAGACACTGTACCCTATATTGCCCCTGGTGCATCCACCCATGTGCATGTAAGGGGCAAATAGTGCTTAAAGACACAGAATAAATCACTGAATATGTGTGTTAATGGATGAATATAAAGCATTGTGAGCACTCAGAGTAGCAAAGCACTATAATTATGAGTTCATTTATTTTATGTAATTAATTCAAAACATTTATCAGATTCACACATTTGTTTAAAAGTAAATGTTTACCCGTGTCTCAGCAATGAAGTGATATCCTTATAGGAGACTGTTAAATGTTGCATTTGATGGTATATTTTCTTTCCTGCAGCACTTACCGTTTGGGTGATGACATCCTGTTCATTGTGTGTAAATCATCACATTCTCTCCTATCCAGCTTTCAAAGCAAGTAACACAAATACCAGTTAGTCACAGAACCTTAAAAAAAAAAGAAGCATACGAGACTGGTGGGTATGTATATAACAAATGTATAGAAAACGTGTTATGTCAACCTCTATCTCCTGAACCCCCACCCCTCTCATCCTCATTCTGCTCCTGGGTTTATCTGTGAGAACATTTTCCACTCCTTTACATGAGAGACGCTATCCAAACAGCACGTGCGTTGTCTTTTAAAGACACACAGCGTTAACTAAACCGTGTCTACCTGCTGTGTACTCTGTTTGTTCTGTAAACTGTTTCTGAAATGGAAATGTTTTCTTACTACCACTCCTCGTTATGATGATATTATGTGTGTACGTGCTGCTTAGCAACTCTGAATGAATGGGCAACGGCTGAACAATGTCGGAACGTCTAATTTTATGCTTAAGCGGAACAACCTGATATTGCAGCGCTGAGAGATATTTTAACTGGGCTCCTGAAAGATCCATCTCTCAAAAAGTAATTTAGTTGAGACAAATGGAATACCACAGAAAGGTGGTCACATTTTCCAGAGTCAGTTATTTTCCTCAGTCATGGATATAATTCAAAGGAGAGAAGTGAAAAGGAGGCCATTATTTAGGAGGATAGTGATAGAAAACTATACACAGGAGACTGATGAGAATGCAGGATTTAGGGGAAAAAAAGCTTAATTACACATAAAGATTAATTCCTTTTTCTACAAAAATGTACAAGTTGGCCAGTCACCATTATTTAATTTTGTTACTAATACGATTTGTTTGTTAAAAACAAAGCATAAAAATGCAACAAAATCTGTTTGTATTAATATTCTCCACACAAATCTCTAGAAACAACACACACATCTAATGTAAGAGTGAAGCTTTATGAAATAAATGACTATCTGCAATGTTCTTTGTGGGTTTGGAGAAACAGGCACAGCAGCAGATCTGTAGAGCAGATTATTATTTGATTACTCCAGAGAGCACCAGACAGGCTTGAAGCAAAAGCCAGGACTCTGCTCAACCTTAATTTTATCAAACAGTGGCTGCGCATGAAGGTCTGGGACTGATTATGAATCCAGTGTCCAGCGGTCACCTTAATCAGTGTGTAATGAGAGGTTTGGCATCACAGTCACTGTGAGTACCTGGCGCTGACCAGTGTGGTGCTACAATTACAGTTATACTTACTTTTAATAGCAGAGGATTTGTCTTCCCCTGTTTAAACTGAACTTAAAGTTGGCAACAATGCAAAAGTTTAGTTTTAAGTTAAGTTTAGTTTAGCTCTATCCCTTGCTCATGATATCTTGTTTCAAAGAACCAAGATGGTGATGGTCAAAATGCTCAACCAGACTTCATCCTTTGGCCGGAGTTCTGGAGCCTGTAAGACAACAAGATTAGTTTAGCTCTCCATTAGGTTACGTGGTTTCTGTTTGAAGGGTCTCACTGAAGGAAGAACTTGTTTCTGAACTTGTGCATGCGATTTGGCTCTTTTTTAAAGGAATGTGTGGGAGGAGACACAAAATAAAGAGTGGCCCCTACTGATGGTGTTCTATACTCTGTAAACACAGGTAGGACCCAGAGACTGTGTATATAAAAGATGTTCACTATATTGCCAAAAGTGTTCACTTGTCTGCCTTCACACACATATGAACTTGAGTGACATCCCATTCTTAATCCATAGAGTTTAATATGATGTCGGCCCACCCTTTGCAGCTATAACAGCTTCAACTCTTCTGGGGAGGCTTTCCACAAGGTTTAGGAGTGTTTATAGGAATTTTTGACCATTCTTCCAGAAGAACATTTGTGAGGTCAGACACTGATGTTGGACAAGAAGGCCTGGCTCACAGTCTCCGCTCTAATTCATCCCAAAGGTGTTCTATCAGGTTGAGGTCAGGACTCTGTGCAGGCCAGTCAAGTTCTTCCACACCAAACTCACTCATCCATGTCTTTATGGACCTTGCTTTGTGCACTGGTGTGCAGTCATGTTGGAACAGGAAGGGGCCATCCCCAAACTGTTCCCACAAAGTTGAGAGCATGAAATTGTCCAAAATGTCTTGGTATGCTGAAGCATTAAGAGTTCCTTTCACTGGAACTAAGGGGCTGAGCCCAACTCCTTAAAAACAACCCCACACCACAATCCCCCCTCCACCAAACTTTACACTTGGCACAATGCAGTCAGAGAAGTACTGTTCTCCTGGCAACCACCAAACCCAGATCGTCCATTGGTTTGCCA
>VUQS01000196.1:34810-52726 GCA_015108495.1 Heterochromis multidens | reverse complement strand
CTTACATACAAGGTCTTGAATAATCAGGCCCCATCTTATCTTAAAGACCTCATAGTACCATATCACCCCAATAGAGCACTTCGCTCTCAGACTGCTGGCTTACTTGTGGTTCCTAGGATATTTAAAAGTAGAATGGGAGGCAGAGCTTTCAGCTTTCAGGCCCCTCTTCTGTGGAACCAGCTCCCAGTTTTGATTCGGGAGACAGACACCCTCTCTACTTTTAAGATTAGGCTTAAAACTTTCCTTTTTGATAAAGCTTATAGTTAGGGCTGGATCAGGTGACCCTGAATCCTCCTTTAGGTACACTGCAATAGGCCTAGGCTGCTGCGGGCTTCCCATGATGCACTGAGTGTTTCTTCTTCACTCACCTCTTTTCACTCACCATATGTTTATACACCACTCTCCATTTAATCATGAGTTATTATTAATCTCTGGCTCTCTTCCACAGTGTGTCTTTTGTTCTGTCTTCCTCCCCTCACCCCAACTGGTCGTGGGCAGATGGCTGCCCCTCCCTGAGCCTGGTTCTGCTGGAAATTTCTTCCTGTTAAAAGGGAGTTTTTCCTTCCCACTGTCACCAAGTGCTTGCTCATAGGGGATCGTCTGATTGTTGGGGTTTTTCTGTATTATTGAAGGGTCTTTACCTTACAATATAAAGTGCCTTGAGGTGACTGTTGTTGTAATTTGGCACTATCTAAATAAAATTGAATTGAATTGAATCATGGATGTAGTAGAAGGGAGACATACTGTTACAAACCAAAGCAATGTGCAGAAAGTGCAAGGCATCATTCAAAATAAAAATAATGTGGCAGTAATCCACTACACCCTTACATGTTTGAATAGTGATGTCATAGCTAAGAGTCGTGAAAAGTACATTTTGTAATTGAAATTTCAAAACAAAGATGCTACTACTGTTACTTAAACTCATATACCTGCTTACATGTCTCTGCCAAAAATGAATTGGTTTTTATTTTGCTGAATAAAAAGAACAACTGCATTGTTAACAAGAGTTCTAGTTACCTTGTGGCAGGTCAACATTGTTGGTCAGTACTATCCAGAACAACCTGTGGCTGTGCTGGCATGCTCAAAATCAAGTCAAGTCAAGCATAGGTGGCACATGATAGCAATGATATTGAATTTTTGTTTCTATTATTAATTTTTGCTTTTTCTTAAAGCTCCATTTCTATTTGAACACAGACACTAAGGCAGTGACCCTAACAGATAAGTTGCTCTGCCAAAGAATGATTAAGAATAATAAATATGTTTTAGAATGCCAAGTGAGAGTCCTGACCTTAGTTCAATAGGAGTGTTGAACTAAGGTCTTGTACAAAGTAGCTCTTGTATAAAAAATCCACCAACATCCAGAGTTGAAGGTGTTCTGTTTGGAGGGGCTAAATTTCTTCCAATGCCAATGTGCAAAACTGGTCGACAACTGTGACTCATGATCACAGTACATGTGTACCATGCCTGAATTTTACTTTACCACACCTGGGTTCTTCTCTTCAAGTGGGTCAGAGCATGGTTTGCTTAACTGTGCCCTGGCATCGCACACAACAGTCACAGTAGTCAAATGAACTGGACTTTGGAGGTGAAACTCAATCACAGGCACAGTAATGGATTGCCTAGTGTGAGTACACTCTATTTATCTACTAATATTAATAAATTAAAGCTAAGTTGAAAAAAAATTAAAACCACTTTATTATAATTAGATAGGAATGTAACATAACATCCACTAGCACACCATGCAGTTAGTATAACAGAGGCTCAAGAGAGGTTCCAAGTATAAAAAAAGAAAGTTTGTTTGCAGCACTTAAACCAGTAATCAGCGTATCTGCTGCTGAGGGCAATAGACCCACACTGTTTGCCTGATAGATCATCTCATGAAGTGCAATAACAAAATATGATAGCTCAGCACAGCAGAGGTCAGCCCTAAACAGCACAGCATCGTGCCGTTTTCTCTTAAGATCCAACCTTGAAGACAGAAACGGGCTCTGAAGCTACTTTCCGCTGCTCCCTTGTCACATAGGGGTCACCACAGGGGGTAGCTCCTCATATTTGATGTCCTTCCTGTTGCAACCCCCAAGGGTTTTGTGTCTCCTCCCAGGATCAAAACTGAGAGCTTCCGCTTGTTCTGAACCACTAGGTTCTGAAGCTCTGCAAGCTTTATTTACCATTTTCCCTAAAATTAGAAGTACATTTATTGAACATTAATGTGCAATATAAAGGTTTTTTATTTTTACCTGTATCTCCGCAGGATTTTTACTTCAAATTCCTTAAACGGGTGTTCATACACAGTCAGTAGGTTTCAATACATATCAGCTCATTGGTATCCTCCACATTTTTCTCTGTATTTTCTCTTACTGTGCTAGAAGAATTTTCTTAGCTCATTACAAAAATCCCTCTTATTTTCTGTAATGGTGGTCAGCAACACCCACTATGAAAAACTTTTGGTGCGTGGCAACATGGCTTTCTCCTTAAGGAAGGAGGAAATCAGTTTTATCTGATTAATAATAACACTCAAATTACCTTTTTGTTTAAGTGTTTATAAAATTTTTAAATCACTTGCTAACATTTTTATATCACCACTGTTCTGTGTTACTTCCTGACAGTCAGCTGAAACTGACAGGAGCAAATAAGAGTGTAAGAGAGGGGGGAAAAATTAACTGGGTGTCTGTTACACTAGAAAACACAAGACAAAGTAAGTGAATGTCAAGAAGTCCTCCTACATGCATGTACTGCAGAATGACTGGAAACAGATGTAAAGGCAGGAGAAAAAAAAAGCAGACCTGCCATGTGGTTTTTATCTAAACCCAGATGACCTGCTAAACCTATTGTCTATCCTTTTGACAATATCTTACGGTTAAGAGTGGCTGCTTGAAAGGTCAGGTTCCAATAACATAACTCAGAAAATAATAGGCTAGGGTGTGACATGCAAAAACTCAACGTAGTTCCAATCCACTGGAAGGCTTACAAGAAAAAAAAAGCAGCAGACTTCCTCTCATCCCTGGAGATGTAAAGCTAAAAAAAAAAGAAGAAAAAAACTTTAAGAAGGTGTGAAATAAGAGTCAGGTGAGATCGAAAAGTGAGCTGATGAAGATAGAGACTATGTAGGGGAAAGGAAAGGGCAGGAGAGTTGGATAGATCCTGCTCAATGGCTCCTTGCATTATTAATCTGCAAGGCTCAGCTGCAGTAAATTTGCAGCATGATTTAGTGGCAGACATCACACAGTAAAAGGCAATAAAAGGAGAAGAAAAAAAAATCTTGAACAAAACTCTATATTAAGAAGGCAAATTAAAAGAAGACACAGGTGGGAGCAAGGGCACAGGCGAAGACAATGAAATACAGGTAAAAACAATGAAGATGTGGTGGACCTTCACAAAGGAGGGAAGGCAAAAACAAGAAGTAAAAGCAAAAACAAGACACATGAGAAAACAATGTAAAACTGAAACATAAAGACACTGAAAAATGAAAATGAGCACAAACCATGATGACAAATACAGTGATATACAGAAGGCAAAGGAAACGGGGTAACTGAAATCACAAAGCAGCATAGCAAACCAACAGAATACCAGAGAGGGGTATACTACAAACAAAGTTCAACATAAAAATGGGCATTTTGTGGGTCATATGACTCTTTTTCCATACAAAATGATCCCTGTGGGTGCAGCCTACTCCAATCAGAGACGTTATATGATGACGAGGACGAGGATAGAAAATCTCTAAAGAACATAAAAAATATAATAGTAAAATCCAACACTGTTGCAAAAATGACAAGAGATTAATGCTGCAGAAAATTTTTATTCTTGGGATTTATCACACAAAGTGGTAAAATAAATATTTTAATTGCAGTCATTTTATCGATGATCACTCACAGTGCTGCTGTTTATTTCTAAGGTGTGGCTGCACATTAGAGCTGAAAACTTTAAACTGGATCCATTTAGACATGAAATGTTACTGTCTCATAGCCTAAAAAGGGAGACGTGGAAATCACTTTAGTTTGTCAGCAGACAAAGTGACATTGATTGATTGAATAGGTATTCTTGGTGTGTGTTCTGTGTTCTAGCAGCTGCAATTCCAGCAGTGTAAAAGAGACTTAGCAGCAGATTAGAAACAATTGATGAGCCCAAGCAGCAAAAAGCAGTGACTATCCCAAACTACCCCTTGCCTGCCTTTATGCACACCTTCTCAGGTGCAAGCAATCATGCAACTAAAGCCATGCACCACCTAAAGTCTCTGCACTGCCACTGTTAGGCCATAAGGAGTTGCAGAGGGGTGTAACAGTCACATCAAAAGTTAATTAAATCTCAGTCAGGCTGCACTTAAAGAAACTTCTACGAGTCTGCAGGGGGAATGTTAGTTCATTTAAGTATGTATGCAAAGTGTATTTCAGAAAACTCTAGGCAACTCATCTTTAGGCATACCCAAATTTCCAAGTAGTTTTCATACTGCACATTTGCAGTGGGCTTAATATTTTTGTGACAGTAAACAAGGTCAAAGGGTAGTGGTATAGTAGTAGATGGAAGTATGCAATACATTTAATAAAAAGTTGCTTTGTTTGTTTTTAAGTTAATGCTTTTTTCCCCAAGGAAAAAGAGACATCAACATAGAAAGAGGGGATGCACTTTAGAGGATAGTCACTGCTATTGAAGGATCCAGCAGTCAGGATTATTTAGAATTTATTAAGTTAAGTCTGATATCTTGGCAATTCCTCTTTTTCATTTTTTATCTTGTCTCTACAGGTGGAGCAAGGTGGAGCAAGGTGGAGCGGTGGTTAGCACTGTTGCCTCACAGCAAGAAGGTCCTGGGTTCAAATCCACCATCTGGCTGGGGCCTTTCTGTGTGGAGTTTGCATGTTCTTCCCATGTTTGCGTGGGTTCTCTTCAGGTACTCTGGCTTCCTCCCACAGTCCAAAGACATGCAGTTCATGGTGTTAGGTTAATTGGTGAATCTAAATTGCGGCAGCTGGGATAGGCTCCAGCCCCCCCGCGACCCTGAATTGGATAAGCAAAAGAGAATGGATGGATGGATCTTGTCTATACATACTTTCACTGAATCATTGCAAGATGGAGTGAAGATGTCATAGATTTGTGGTCCTCCTGGTCGACTTGCCCTCTCTCCCTTTTGGCTTCCTCCTCGATCTGTGTGTGTGTGTGGTCTGCTTGTGTATTTCAATCTATTAATGTCAAAAAACTTGTCAGTATGATTTCAGTCAATGTTTAAATAAATCCAGTAGGACCAGATGTTAACTTGCAGTGTTTTCAAAAGATGGGACATTGATTGTGCTTATGAATACTGGGGTTATGGTGACTTTATTTTATTTTTTTTTATTAAGAAATTTTTTTTTCCTCTGTGCTTGGACTCAGTCAGTTTCTCTTTTTGGAAATAACCTCTCCGTCTTTGTAGAAAAACCTTTCAGATGGTACTGAGGAGGCAGGGGTGCACAAGCATCCCACAGCAAGTTTGTATAGGCCAACGCTCAAACCACTTTCTGAACCAGCGAGGCTTCAAAAGTCATCAGTGATGTCACTCGCCCTTAAAGAAGCAAGCCTCAACGCACGTTTCATAAGACTTCCTGGATTTCGTAACACACTCCAAAGCCTCGGCACAATACATCCCATCACTAGGAGAAGCCAGCTGGAGACTACTCACCGGCCTTCCTCCCTTGTCATACCTTCTCTTGGGATACTATCAAGAACTGCATACTCTGTTGTTCCTTCAATAAACTGCCTGAACCTTTACTCTTGTGTAACCCTAGAGTATCTGTGTGTTAAGAGTGAGGTTGAAGAAAAAGAGTTTTGTCCTTTTTGTAGTTGCTCCGCGACGCCACACCGTTGCCATTTTGAGGCTTCAGGAGAGTTTCTTTCTGTTTCCTGTTTCTTGTTCACTTTGGTAAGAAACAATCTTTATCAATGTTTCTGGGATATTTTGTGATTGTTTGTGTACACTGGGAAAAAAAGATAATTGTAAATTTGTTAGTATGTATGAATGTCTGAACATAGATTTTTGAATGTTACTCTGTGTTACACAGGTCAGGTTTTTTGTTTTTTAATGAACGAATCGTCAATGATCCGGTCCAAATATGGCGAGCCACCCCTCCAGGATACATTCTGATTAAACTTGATCACAGAAGAAGTTGAAATTCTTTGGATGGACTGTGAACTTTACTAATTCTACCTAAGTGGTAGGACAGACTTGCACTTCATTGCTCCTTTGCACATCCTGCAAGGAGAGGCTTTACCACTGGACTCACACAATTTAAAGGTGTGGGCTGACACTAGAGAAACTGGGTCAGATCCCCCGGGGGTGTATTTTGTTTATTATTTTCCATGATTTGGGCCCATTTCTTCTTTTATGTAATGCTGTTTTTTAATTGGATATGTAAGTGATTATTCAGGTTGAAATTGACAGCTTGTGGTGAGCCTGCAAAAACTTGAATACATGTTAACCAAACCGAGTTCTCTGAGTGTGTTTCATTAGTCATCCACTTTGCTTAAGCAGTCGAACCTTAGCTTTTGGTCCAGTATTCACTTAAATATTAAAATATGTATCCCAACCATTGAAAAGGGTGTTACACTTGCATTTTGCACTTGTGTACAGGGACATGCTAGTGCATGACAGAAGATTATTAAAAAAAGAATAAAACAAAAATAAGCACAACAAACTGCTCTGGAATCAGTTTGTTTTTTTGCTGCATTTATATAAATTATGAAAACTATCATGAGTTTCAAGGGCAAAATCAAATTTGTAATGAACACAGTCTCTAACAGATAAAGATTTTTTTTTCTTTCCTCTTTCAAGGATATTTCAGGGGTGTATTTTTTATTTACAGACATTTCTTTTATTATTGTGGGATCCAGCTGATGTGGAATATGCAGAAGCCACAATAATTGTACCTCATTCCTCATTCCTACTTCTTCGTTTGCAGTGGTAAGCATTTCCTTGTTGACATTCAATAAAAACCTTCACTCTCTGCTGCCCTAGCATCTCTGCTCCTGTGTGACTTGACCTTTTCTTAACAAGTTAAGTAATACACCTGGGAGTTTCGGTATATGGAAAAAGCAATATTTTTTCCCTACTGCACCATTACTAGGCATAGCTTAGAGAGGGCTTTAGCCTGCAGTTCAATTTATTCTTACTTCATAAAAAGAAGTGGTGGGGGAGAGCCTTGGAGGATGAAAAAACACTCAGCGCTGTTTGATCTGAGGGGTTCAGCGCTGCAGGGATCATAAACAGGGATGCTAAGACACTCAGAGGGAAGGTTTTCTTCTCTTTTGTTTGACGCCTTGTGTCACCACTGCTTCAAAAGCAAGTTGGTCTGTCGATGGATTTCTGTAAACATTCAGCCTCAATCACTCAGTGCATTTCATCTTTTCTATATCCCTTAAAACAATAAAACATTCACTGTTAAACTCAGTAACTGGTGAGAACCCATGAGGAAGTCATTTGAAATAAAACAGCAATATAATTTATCTACTGCCGTGTAGAGCTAAGTTCAATATATTATCCAACCTAACAAAACTGTTTTGATGCTTAGCTTACATAAATGCGCAAGCAACACAGAGGCTAGCATTAAATTCACACCCATCTGCTATACTTACTGCACTGGGTGTTTCTTCTTCACTCACCTTTTTTCACTCACTATGTGTTTATACACTACTCTGCATTTAATCATTAGTTGTTATTAAATTCTGGCTCTCCTCCACTGTTTCCCTCCCCTCACCCCCAACCAGTCACGACAGATGGCTGCCCCTTCCTGAGCCTGGTTCTGCTGGAGGTTTCTTCCTGTTAAAAGGGAGTTTTTCCTTCCCACTGTCACCAAGTGCTTGCTCATAGGCTGATTGTTGGGGTTTCTCTGTATTATTGTAAGGTCTTTACCTTACGATATAAAGCACTGTGAGGCGACTGTTGTTGTGATTTGTCGCTATATAAATAAAGTTGAATTGAATTGAATAAATTTTCAAGGTGTTTGTTTTACTTACAATATTAAAAGAGAGATTTTTAGGCGCTCTGTATTTGACAAGTTAATACCCTCTTCCATGAAAAGTGTTATTTTAATCAAATCCAGCAAAGAGCAAGACAGAATCACTAACTTTGCTTACAAAAGCAGCATCCAGGACCAGGTTATAACTACTAGTTATGGACAGCGTTGTTCTATTGATCAAATAATGACATGACTAACTCCCCACTCCTTGCTATTTGTAGATCGCTCCATGGAAGTGCCATTCTGACCACTTGCTCTCTAATGTCTGCAATATCACCACAGACCTCAAACCTGCAAGCAAACATTAACGTTCATGTCTGCTACTACTCAGAAAAAACAGTATTCAGTGGAAGAGTCCATGGTGTCCATCACAGGGTTTTTTTGTCCACCAGCTACCCTATTTGTCACATTTGGCTTCCTCTTCCCCAAAATGAAATTCAAATTGAAGGGTCATCATTTTATGCCTAAAGCTGGTGTAAGCAGCAAGGCATTCGACGACCAGTGCCCCTGCTGCCAAATTTAGAAAGTACCAGATACAACAGCCAGAGTCCCTTTAGGCTCTGGATGTTGTGGGGCTGTCCTAGTTTTCACACCTTTGCAGCATCATGTGGAAATCAGGGACAGTGCCCTTGGTCTGGCAAACTGGGCTAGTAGTCCCTGTGGAGATGTATCTCAGGGAGGCTGAGATAGATCTTCCCATGGAAGCCTCTACTATCCCGGATTCAGGAGGAACAATGGGGTTTTCATCCTGGTCGTGCAATACTGGACCAGCTCTTTATCCTGTCAAGGCTATTCAATGGTGCATGGGAGTTTGCCCAATCAGTCTACATATGCTTTGTGGATGGCATTTGATCACATCCTTGAGGGGTGTCCGGGGGTGTACTTTGGGAGTATGGGGTGTTGGACCCATTGTCACAGGTTATTCAGTTCCTGTACAACCACCACGAGAGCTTGGTTCACATATGTGGCAATAGGTCAAACTCGATCAGCCAAGGGTTGTCCTTTGTCACTGATTCTAGTTACAGCCAAGTGTCAGAGGTAGTTGGGTTCAGTGGCCTCAGGATCTTATCTCTATTCTTTGCAGATGATGTGGTTCTGTTGGCTTCATTGAGCAATGACTTCCAGCTTGGACTGGGGCAATTTGCAGCCAATTGCTGAGTGGCTGGGATGAAAATTAGCACCTCCAAATCTGAGGCCATGGTTTTAAGGAAAAAGTGAAGTGCCCACTCCAGATTGAGAATGAGTTGCCGTCCCAAGTGAAGGAGTTCAAGTATCTCAGGGTCTTCCTTACATGTAAGGGGAGAAGGCAGCAGGGGTGTCTGCTGTGGTGAAGAGAAAGCTGAGCATGAAAGTGAAGCTATTGATTTGCTTGTCAATTCCTAACCTCACATATGGGTGCAAGCTGTGAGTAGTGATGAAAAGAATGATATACTGCAAAGTGCTTGGGCTCTCCCTTTGAGATAGGATAAGGAGCTTAGTCATTTGGGAGAGGCTAAGTGTAGAGTCACTATTCTTCCACATCAAAAGGAACCAGCTGATGTGATTTGGGCATCTGGCCAGGATGCTTCTTGAACACCTCCCAGATGACGTGTTTTAGGCATGTCAAACTGGGAGAAGACCCTGAGGCAGACCCAGAGCTCACTTGAGATTATGATTATGATAGAGATTATGTCTTGGCTAGCTTGGGAACACCTGAGAGTCCCCCAGAAGAGCTAGAAAAGCAGGCTGGGGAGAGGAAGGTCTGGGCAGCTCCATTTAGACTGCTGCCCCTGCTACCCAGACCCTATTAAGTGGCAGCAAATGGATGGATGAAACACCATTTTGACACACATCCTGTATTATAGACACATAACTGCAAATGATTAGAATGGCAATCTAAAAAAAGCAGGAGCACTGGAACCATTTCAGCACTTCCCAAAGAGGCAGATGGTTTCAGGTTTTGTGGACAGAATCGCCAGCTTTACAGTGGCACCTTGTACCATAGATAGAAACTTAATTAAACTGGTGCATAGATCCATCCCCAGGCAGGCGGATATTGTCCATAACAAATGTCATGCAGTGGCAGTTTTACAGACACATTTGTTTCGTGACTTCAGTCTTTATTCCATCTCTTTATAAAAAGGCAACTTAAGAACCATGGTAAAACTGCACGAAGTGTGAGGATAAACTCTGCCTTAAATACTAACTCAAGGAACAAATGTCCCCTGCTTTATATAAGCCCACACAGCTTCTTCACTCACATAGATACAAAAATAATATGAAGCAAACACATTAGTGCACTTTTAAACTTTGTCAACAAGAAAAAGCTGCCAAGACTTACAGCGATAGTTGCTGCAAGCTAAAGAGAGACAAATCTCCAAAAGGAGACGCCATAATGGATATAACATGCTGGCAAGTGGTGGATCAAGTATTCAGGCTTAGAACACAGCAATATTGCATCATGATAGTATATATGCTAATATATAAAATGTCAGCAAATTTCCCTTGTGAGTGCTCTGCTATATAATTTGATCTTTACCACTGCTTTACTGCTGTACTTTATCAAGGGAAATCTAGTTTGAACTCATTTATATGGTCTTTGGCAGTGGAATCTGGGTGAGTGCATTATATATTATCAGCTCATATGTGTAAAATCCTAATTAAAAAAAGGAAATAGGAAATAGATGAAAAATAAATGCAGTGGACTAAAAAGTACATCTCCCTTTGGACTGTTGTAAAGTATAAAGTTGACCAAAACTGGAAATACTCAATGCATTCCCATCTCTGTTTAATGACAGTTTAATATAGTAAACACTCAGACACATACTAAGCCATACTAAGTGATTACCCACTGACTGTCAAATTTGTTCCTCATTAGTGAGTCTTTTTTTGCCATTTTTAGACCAACTGCTCTGTTGAAGAATTGATTGTTTTCTTTAACAGACCCAAATATATGCTAATTTGGCATTGATTGTATTAAGCACCCCTCAGATGAATGTCTCGATTGACCTTTTCATAAATGACTTAGCTCACACAGGTAAGTGGAATCATTTAGAACACAGATTTGTCACTTTTTCACAATTTATTTTCCTGTGTCCCTTGTCATATACCAAAATATTACTTTTCTCTCCATTTGTCCTAGTTCTGTCAGAATATGTTGAACTTTTACTTGAGAGCATAATGCCTGAGCAAAGATTTTAAACTTCAGAATGGGACCTGCTCCTTTACGTTTGGAGAAAAGTTGACTCAGTTATTTGAAATAACCTGCTATGTTATGCATCACTGAAAACTGGCAGAGGAAAAAATGTTGCTTTTTCAGTTGCTTTGCAAAACGTAGATACCACAAGTACATTCGCAAAAACAAGTTATGCACATTAGAGTGCTGTGGGACAAAGCTTCACAATAAAGGCACTCAGTATCCTGAAGCCCCATGTCATTTTAGCCTTTCACAGTTTTCCCAGCATGGACCATTAATGCTCAGTCGCCTGGGACTGGTTCCAGAGGAAAGCGGAATAAAGAGATGATGCGTGAATGTGCGTGATACACATTCTTATGTCTGCCATTAGTGCTGTCAGTAAGTAATTTAACATGAATTTTGGAACAGAAAGCTTGTTAGACATTTTCACTTTGTTTTTCAGTATTCTAGCATTTAGATATTGTGAGACAGAAAACTGGCAACAACAGCTGACTTATTTGAAATGACAGCCACCAGGACCTGTTGGTTTGTGACCTCTATGTTCTCCCCGTGTTTGCATGGGTACTCTGGCTTCCTCCCACAGTCCAAAGACATGCAGTTAATGGGGTTAAGTTAATTGGTGAATCTAAAATTGCCTATAGGTGTCTCAACTCCAACAAAGGTGCATTATTGTTATTCTGTTCTTGGAGCAGAAAAGATCTTTGTCATTGTTCCTTTAAAATAGATAAAGGTGGTACAGAAAACAATTCAAACATGAGCTGGAAGCACTGCTTCTAAAAACTTGCCTTTTTAAATAAACTCCAGCCTTCTTGGGCCCATGGGTATTTATCAGGTATAGAACAGCCTGAGAGAGGGCACATTTTGTAAAAGTACAAATATGCTTGTTTGACGTCAGTAATGACAAATTATATGCAAAAAGCTTTTCTCAGAGGGTCTCTGCAGACCTTGTGTACTGTTTCTCTGACTTGTGTGTTTGTTAGCAGATTCAGAAGGTAGTCCAGGGGGATTTCAGGCATGACCGGAGGGTACACTTTCAGGACACAGCAAGTAGAGCCAGCTTTTCTCGAACCCAAGCTGCACAGATGTCTAGGACACACTCTCCTAAGCCCTGCTATTGTCTCAGGGGAACAAAAGATCTGAGTACTGCTGGTTGATAAAGGATATATACTGGCCAGTAAGTCTTTGCTCATTTACTGTAGTTTTTAAAAAGTCAAGCATCCCTGTTCATCTAGAATAGTTTCAGGAAATTTGCCCAGTGAGTATTCTGAAAAATCACCAGCTTTTTACTGAAAAGGATTCAACCTAAGAAGTTAATGTGCTTAATGCATGCACGTAAATATCATAGCGTCAATCACCTATATGTACTGGATAGATGCTTGCTTTAGATAAATGCTAAAGGTTAATGATGTGAAAAACAGCACTAACCAACAACCAGATGGAGCTCCTGCTTGTGTGTTAATCTCCTTCTGTCTTTATTTCTTTGCCACACAGAGAGCAACATATTACTGCACCTTGTACGATTTTTCATGAGAGTTCATGTTGTTGTGTAAAGAAATGGATCATTAGTTATTGTTTGTTTATATCATTACCTCTTAGCACTGTTGGCATGAATTGTGCATTTTTGGGAAATGCAGATGCAGTATGTAAACACTTTATACTGACTTTTGTCAGAATTAGTTCGTGTCTCTGGTTTAAAAAAGAAAATCCAAGATTACAGTGTTCTCCAGTGCATTCAGCCCAAAAGAAAAGAAAAGAAGCAGTAATTACATCACGAGGAAATTAAAAGGGTTTAGGGTTTAAAGCTTTTACACAGGTTGCAAAAAAAATTGTGATGTCTTCCTTTTATGCTTTTTAGGCAGGTATTTATACTTCAGAAGTGGCAAAGACTATACTTATGTCATCACTTGTCCAGGTAAACTGCAGCCAGGCAGGAGTTCAGGTGGTTAATTAAAAACACAAAATAATGGCTGGCAAGGAGTCAACAGAAAATAGAAACAAGAAGAAGCACTACAAGACTGCAAACATCCACCAAGGCAGCTCACTCTCTGGGCAGTATTTACTTTTAAGGGAATAGTATTGTGTTTTGTATATATTCATTTTGTTTTCTTTATTCTTGTTCATCATAATTTAAGAAGTTTGTAGTGCAGTAAAAATCAGATAAAGATACCATGACAGATGTTTACTTTAATTACACAAACATTATATAGGAGTAGGTAAGTAGGTGATTTTTAAATAACTGGACATGAATAACCTGAGCTTTTTATATAATATTATACTACAGTATATTTCTAACTAACTAGGCAGCTCATTCTCTTTCTTTTCACAATACTTTTTTTGAAGATAAAACACATTTTGAGGTCAACTTGAAAGAAAGGCAGGTGTGAAATGTAAAAGTTTGGTCAGACGTCAAATGTGACATGATATTTGGATGCAAACTATAATGTGATATTCAGAATCCACATATACCAGTATCATTACCTAAATGTTGCAAATAAAAACAAAGGTAGTACAATTTTAAGCACAGTTTTAAAGATAAGACATTTTATGACAGTTTGACCTTATTTGACCTTGAAGAAGAGGTCAGAGGTCAACTGTGACATATTTTAAATCTTTATACGGTACTTTCTGTATGTTGACAATACACACCACACTTGTGAGAATCATAGTTTCTAAGTTATAAGGCGTTTTGTCAATTTTCGACCAATAAATCATTAAGTTGACCTTGAAGACCTTGGTGGATGTAAGCCAGCACGACCCCACTCTACACCCCTACAAAGTTTTATCAGAATTAATTCAAAACTTTTCAAGCTATAGAGTTTACAAGCAGAATGACAACACGCACGCATAATAATAACAAAAACAAAGGTGCAATGTTACATAAAAGTGCTGTGTGGGAAATTGGAAACAAGTTGGGTGGGTGGGTTTGTGAGTCAGGTGACTGGGAACAGGAAGAAACCCTGAGGAGCAACTTCGTTCACCTGATAAATATTCTTAAATGTCTACGTAATATGACACATGATATTATGAAAAATGTGTAAATCCAATTCCAAAAAAGTTTGGATGATGTGTAAAATGTAAATAAAAACAGAAAGCAATGGTTTGCAAATCTCATAAACCCATATTTTATTCATGATAGAACACAGAAAACATATCAAATGTGTAATCTGAGACATTTTACTATTTAATGAAAGATATCAGCTCATTTTGAACATGATGGCAGCAACACATCTCAAAAAAATTGGGACTGGGACAACAAAAGACTGGGAAAGTAAGTGGCACTAAAAAGAAACAGCTGGAAGAACTTCTTCTACTTACAGTAATTAGGTTATTTGGCAACAGGTCAGTAACATGATTGGGTATAAAAAGAACATTTTAGAAAGGCAGAGTTTGTCAGAAGTAAAGAAGGTTCACCAATCTGCAAAAACAATTTCAGAATAATGTTTGTCAACGTAAAGACTTTGAATATCTCATCATCTACAGTACACAATATCATTAAAAGATTCCTGGAAGTGGGAGAAATCTCTGTGCGCAAGGGACAAGACTGAATATCAATATTGGATGCCTGTGATCTTGGGACCCTCAGTCAGCACATCCTTAAAAACAGGCATGATTCTGTCAATCATTCTGTGAACTTCCAGAAATTAGTGTCTGTGAACACAGTTTGCCGTGCCATCCACAAATGCAGGTTAAAGCTCTACTATGCAAAGAAAAGCCATATGTGAACATGATCCAGATGCTGCCATCTTCTCTGGGCCATTTAAGATGGACTGAGGCAAAGTGGAAAACTATTCTGTGGTCAGACAAATTGAAATGAAACTTCATCTTGGAAAACATGGACACCAGACTAAAAAGGAGAGGGACCATCCGGCTTGTTATCAGCACTCAGATCAAAAGCCTGCATCTCTGATGGTGTGATGGCATGATGGCAACATCAATGTTGAAAGGTGTATACAGGTTTTAGAGCAACAAATGCTCCCATCCCATGACGTCTTTTTCAGGGAAGGCCTTGCATATTTCAGCAAGACAATACCAAACTGTATACTGCATCTATTATAACAGCATGGCTTTGTAGTAGAAGACTCCAGGTGCTGAACTGGCCTGCCTGCAGTCCTTTCACCAGTTGAAAACATTGATTCATTATGAAACAAAAAATACAGTAAAGAAGACTCAGGACTGTTGAGCAGCTAGAATCCTGTATCAGACAAGAATTGGACAACATTCTTCTCCCAAAAGTCCAGCAACTGGTCTCTTCACTTTCCAGATGTTTACGGACTGTTGTTAAAAGAAGTGGAGATGCTACACAGTGGTAAACATGGTCCTGTACCAACCTTTTTTTGTTTTTTAATCATGTTGCTGCCATCAATTTAAAAATTAGCTAATATTTTTCATATAATGGTAGATTTTCCCAGTTTAAACATTTGATAGGTTTTCTGTGTTCTGTTGTGAATAAAATATGGGTTTATTCGATTTGCAAATCATTGGATTCTGTTTTTATTTAAATTCTGCACAATGTCGCAGCTTTTTTGTAATTGGGTTTGCATAAAATGTAGATACATTTATTATGGAAAATTTTGATATCATGGAAAAAGAAAGCGTTTGTTGCAGAATATGTGGTCATCCGTTTCTGAAGTTCATCTTTCTTATTTCTATCCAGATAATAAACTCAGAAACCTTATTTGAAAGAAAGCAAACAGTCTGAAAATGAATGGTAAATTGAGTTCACTGCTATGACAGACATATGAATAGGGACGATGGATGTATATGAATTTAGTCCACTTGGTCCCATAACTTTACACTGCGAAAGTACCATATAATTATTTTCTTTAAGCCCATTTATGCAACCAGAAGTCAGCTAGTTTGTGCTTGATGTCTATGTGCTGGACTGAGAAGGGTGATAATGAGCATGCTCATTGGCTCATAGTGTACACAACATCTGGATTCTTCATGAAGTGGCATATGCACAACTCACCAGCTTTCACTGGAATTAGATCAATTATAGATTTTGGCTTTACTGTACACAAGCTCAACAAATCCTGATAATCCACTGTGAAAAGGACAGTGACACTGTGAAACATAGTCATACAAGGGTTTAAAATAAAATATATAGTGTACACAGTGGTAATGTGTTTGAGCTGAGGACACACCTAACATACTGGTTCAAATCAATTCTTCCTGCTCATTTTAATCTTTTGGAAACGTATGCGAACACCAGAATGAAACTGAACGTGCCACTGGTGTCCATGTAATCTCCACACTGGTGAAAGCAAACAAAATAGATATAACCAGAAAAGACTTACCTGGCAGATGGGCCTGAGAAAATAACATTTCAGTTAATATGATTTGTGGATGGAACTTATTTCCAGGACCATTTGCACACTTGAAAGTGTGCCATAAAATATTCATAATGCTTGTAGCAGAGAAAGAAAATCTGTCTCTTCAATTACAGAGGCAATTTTTATGCATGAGATTTGCAAACAAGTTTACCACATATACCTGCTACAGTTGGATGAAATGATTTAGTCCCATTCATCATCCCAACCATCTGGATGACATGAGGGTGGAGGACGTAGCACTGGGAATGGGAGCCACCGAGAGGAAGGGTTTGAGGTTATACATACTTCCTCAGCTCTATTTACTGAGTGACATTTACACAATGTTTTACAAAGGGGTGAGCTGAGGTGAGCTAGTGAGATGCATCATGCTGTGCTTCAGATGTCACACGGCGCTTCATTATGCGGTGCTCAGTGTTTGAGGCTCAGCTCAAAAATGAATCAATACATAACATTACCTTTTTCATTCAAATAAAACTTTGGACCATATTTTTTTATGTACCAACTTATGATTTTTGGTATATGTGACAGTGATCAGATGGCTACAAAATTATTATTACAAAAACCAAAGGCACAGACCAAGAAAGGGGATTTTGGCCAGTGTACATTTTGGCTCCATCCATCCAACCATCCATCCTTTTACTTAACCACTTATCCAGTTCAGTGTTGTGGGGGTGCAGGGACCTATCCCAGATATAACTGGGCCATTTGAAGTCATTTGTTTATAGTTTAGTTTGTATATACTTGTGTCCTCTCCTTTTCTCACCTCCTCCCCTCGTGTGTCTCTCAAAAGAGGAGTAGAGGAGACAAGGAAGTGTCATGGTCCTGGGCATAGTTGCCCAGTGTTTTGAGTTTTGTGGACTTTCCAGTTTTGTTTACCTGTTATAAGGTTTCTAGGTTTTGTAAGGTTTATGTTTTGCATTTATCCTCTTGTGTTCTTTCTTGTGTTTAGTTCTTAGTTCCTGTTTTATTAGTTCCCCTAGTGCTCTCTCTCTGTCTCCCAGTGTCTCCCTCTCGTGCCCTCGCTCTCTCTCTCTCTCCCTCGTGCCCTCTCCCTCGTGCCCTCTCTCTCTCTCCCTCGTGCCCTCTCGCTCTCTCTCTCTCTCTCTCCCCCTCATGCCCTCTCATTCTCTCTGTGCCTTTCAATGTGTTAGTGTTTGTTTACCTTCCCAGTGTCAAGTCCTCGTGTGTTAGTCTGTGTCTCAGTGTTGAGCCACTTCCTGTATTACTTTGACAGTCCTCCTGTGTATTATGTTCAAGTTTGCTTCCTCTGTCCCGTTATACTCTTAGTTAATTCACCTGTGTTCCCTAGTGTTCCCAATCTCCCTGATTTCCTTGTGTGTATTTAAGCCCTTAGTTTTCCTTTGTTCTTTGTTATGTCGCCGTCATCCCTCCCCAGGTTGTGTGCGCTCCGTGTTTTGTATTTCCTAGT
>VUQS01000196.1:24775-34790 GCA_015108495.1 Heterochromis multidens | reverse complement strand
ATGTAAGGTTTATGTTTTGCATTTATCCTCTTGTGTTCTTTCTTGTGTTTAGTTCTTAGTTCCTGTTTTATTAGTTCCCCTAGTGCTCTCTCTCTGTCTCCCAGTGTCTCCCTCTCGTGCCCTTGCTCCCTCTCTCTCTCCCCCTCGTGCCCTCTCTCTCTCTCTCTCTCTCTCTCTCTCTCCCCCTCGTGCCCTCTCGCTCTCTCTGTGCCTTTCAGTGTGTAGTGTTTGTTTACCTTCCCAGTGTCAAGTCCTCGTGTGTTAGTCTGTGTCTCAGTGTTGAACCACTTCCTGTATTACTTTGACAGTCCTGCGTCTCCTGTTTATTATGTTCAGTTTGCTTCCTCTGTCCCGTTATACTCTGAGTTAATTCACCTGTGTTCCCTAGTGTTCTCAATCTCCCTGATTTCCTTGTGTGTATTTAAGCCCTGAGTTTTCCTTTGTTCTTTGTTATGTCGTCGTCATCCTCCTCCTGGTCGTGTGTTCCGTCTCCATGTTTCCTAGTGTTCCTTGTATTCCTAGTTCCTGGTGTTTTTGCCCTGCCTTGTCAGGTGTTTATGTTTGTGTTTTTGTTTAGTTTCTTTATCAGCAATAAAGCTGCAGTTTGAGTTTCATTTAGTCTCCGGAGTCTGCATTTGGGTCCTCATCCCACTCACACACCGCCCCACCACGACACTCAGCTGTAGATTCAAAACATCAAGTATAGAGGTTGTATCCTTGGTGAAGCATTCTGAAGACCAAAAGGCTGAATTAATGTCTATATTCTATATTATATGTACCAGCCTCTAAGAGACTTAAACTAAAACAAATGGTCTTTTATAGAAGGTTGATTTTGAATAGCTGCCAAAGTGGTTAACACTTGAATTAATGTTGGTAATGTTCCATAATGTGTCCTGAATGTAGGGTATGAATTGTAACAACTGACACGGATGTACCAGGTGTACCTGCCTGAATACCTATGAAACACATTGCAAATGTGTATTCTTTCCTCACATCAGTAATAGTCAACAAGGCAGATTTACACCATCTTGCTGTTTTTTAAAATGCACTGAGCACACAGCCACCATCATTACAAACACTACACCTATTCCTGATACATTTTTTTATTTCATCTGTGTAACACAATATATTCAAGTTTACCTTACAAGGTAAATATGCCATTAAAGTGCAGACTTTCAGCATTAAATTGAGGTGCTGAAAAAATAGCATATTAACCACAGAAGATTTACAGCCATCTCTATACAGAGTGTCCTATTTATACAACGTGTCCTCATATATAATTAATTCCCTCAACAGCTGTCTTATAAACAGATGGGGGTCGTTATTAGTATTAATTCTTCATAAATCAGGCTGGTAAATTTCTAGATGATTTGATGTGTTATTACGGATTTGGAAGCTGTAGCTGTGAACCCACAACATGCAACCAAAGACCCTCTCAGTGTACATTAAACAGGCTGTCTTTAGGCAAAATTCATCTGCGATATAGCAAAGGTATAGCAGGAGCATTCGAAGTGGCCAAATCAGCAAAAACATAAAAAAGCCCGGACATCCGCTGAAGGCAACAACGGTGGATCATCACAGGATCCTTTTCATGGTAAGGAAAAACCCCTTCACAACTTCCAGCCTAGTGAAGCATACTCTTCAGGGGGTAGGCATGTCATTATCCAGGTCTTCAATAAAGAGTAACCTTAACAAGAGAGAAAACAGAGGGTTTATAAGGTGCAAACTGGGATCAGGATAGAAAGGCCAGATTAAACTTTGTCAGCTGTAAAAGTCAGAACAGTTCTGGAACAGAAGTCTTTGGAGAGATGAAACTATGATCAACCTGTATTAGACTGATGGTAAGATAAGTCTGAAGAAGGCTCAGCATGGCTCATGATCCGAAGTATGCAACATTCCTGTTGAACATAGTGGAGGTATATGCATGTCTGGCAAAGCCTCACAAAGGAGGAAGTCCATTTTTTATTGATACTGGTAGGGTCCAGACATCAGGCAGTCATTGCCTGCAAAGAGTTTTTAACACAGTCTTTCACAGTCATTACATATACTCCCGAAAATAGGAGCTTGTGCATAAAACTGGCTGCTATTCCACAACAGTTAATTCAATAATATTTTTGTTCAACGTGTCAAATTAAAGAGTCCACACAATTTAAGCCTATAGTCATCATATAACTGCACATTTTTTGGCAAACAATCAAATCAGTGTCTACCTGTTACATAGTTTCTACTCGTGCAGTTTATAGATGTCATAAACTTCTTGCAGACTTGAAAATGATACCTGAATTAAGCAACTGGAAACCTTGCTAACTTGATGGTTAGCATCCACAACTAAGCTCTCAGTCTGACAGACCTGCATTAAAAAACATGTGTTTTACTGTGGATTTTCCCTTCAAGACAGGTATAAGGTAAGGCCTTTAGCACTGTGTTGGAGGGATGAAAGATGATTACAGGTGGAAGCGCCCAGGTGACTTTCACAGGGTTGTGGATATAAAGACGAATGCACGAAAAGACACTGATGTTGGAAAACTTAACCATCCCTTCACTATAGTAAATTTGTCATCACTGTTAGTGCTGTCATGATAAGTACATGCACGCTGTGATCTGCTCGTGATATCCCACAGCTAAAAAGCTGCATACAGTATATTTGGCTGTATGAGAGATCGTAAATGTACAGCAGGGTTGTGTGTGTGTGTGTGAATGCATATAATTGCCAGGTTCTCACATCAAATGCTTTTTCATTCTGCACTTCATTATTGCTGTGCTCCAGCGGGTGGGAAAATCAGGTGTGTTATAGGAGTTATATGTGTGTGTGTGTGTGTGAGAGAGAGAGTATGTGTGTGTTTGTGAGTGTAACCCATGCCTGTTAAGTGCTGTGAGCCTTAGGAAAACATTTCCACTTCTCTACAGCTATAACTGCTTGCACTAAATCATCACTAAATCTCCCACGTGCTCCGCCCTCAGTAGTCTATGAGTTACATGCTCTCACACACTCTGAACAGCCCGCTCCCCAACCCCTCCATGCCCGCACGCCACACACGCCACACACGCCACACACATACACATATATATTTACATATGTATTTGTGGAATCTGTTGGGATGGGACAAGATTTTTCTGGTTTCTGTTTGTAGTCTGCTTGTAGACCAAGAAGTGTTGGTCTGGATATCTTCTGGCTACACCAAAAACTCAAAAGTCCATAAATGATAGCCGATAAATTCCTAGGTTGAGTCACACCTAATGCAGTTAACCTGAATCTCTTTGCTAAAAGAAGTCTCCATTTCCCTTCTCTCTGATTTTACTTGTATTCAGTCTAATCACACAAAGTGCAGTGTAATGATAGTGTTTGGCTCCACATGTGCCTTAAGGAGGAGAGAATCATTGCTGCCTGACAGAATACATCCCCGCTGTCAACCTTTCTTTGAAGAAGCACTGAGTCTTAAACAACCTGACAATAGTTCAAACAACCCACACAAGAGGAGTTTACTTTTATGTAAGCAACACCTTTGAAAAAATTCAGCAGTGAATCCCATTCTGCTCAGAATGGGGTAATTTCCCTCCATTTTCTCTCCAGTCAAACTAAACAAACACAAAGTTTGACAGCAGGTTTCTTTCAGGCTTTGAAGTGGGGGTGACCATCAGATGACTTACCTGTCAAATTCTGCATTTACAGATACAGCAGGTTTCACACTGCAGCTAATGTGAGTTGTTTTGGTTTAGGTGTTTCTTTTCCGATGATCATTTCATGGCTGTGAACTGTAACCAATCACAGCTAATAGAGTCCATAGCTGTCAGAGATAGAGACAGCTCGAGACACAGAGCAAGATAGGGGGCAACGTCTGTAGGGGGGAAACAGACAGGAAAACAAGGCAAAAGAGAAGCAGCCGAGGAGATAAAATTAGAGAAAGGCAGCGGCTGGGACTGGCTCGACGTGGCTGTTTGCTGTGAAATTACTAAGCCATCATTTGATGGTGGCTTAAACGTCCTGTGCCTCCTCCGCCTGCCTGTAAGCCCATCGTGGACCCACACGCTGAGGAAACTATTTCCAGGTGTGAAATGGATCCACTGTGGCACAGCTTTAGGGATTTTGCAGGGAAGGAAAATGGAAACTTCAGTTTGATGAAGACTTCAGCTCAGACAGACTTGCACTACCTTTACCGGGCCTCTGTGGCCTAGCCATGAAGCTGTTATGACTTGCTCTGCCTGAGTGGATGGGAGAAAAATCCAGCAATATACCACAACCCCCATTATCCAATAATGGTAATACAGATACACACCTCAGTGTCAGCCACCTGAGCCTGGCGATAAAGACACACCTGACAGCAATCATAAAGCAAAATGCCTACAGTTCGATGGGTTCATGGATGTGTTTATAGTTTTAAACTAAGCCTGAGAATAGAAGACAGAGAAGATATGAATGATGATGACTGATATTATTAAAGAAATGTTATTATTATTTTCACTGTATTTGAAAGTAAAACATTCTGATTTGTATTTTTTTATGATGTCTGTAAACATGAAATGAATAATGTTAGAATTTCCCCAGGAAACTCATTTATTAAATTCAATTTTGACCTGGAACAAGAATTCCCTCATAATAAGTGTCTATACTGAATTTTGAACTACAGATCTATTTAGAATGTATAAATAACCTGTCTGCCATAAATAAATGGATGATTAATCCTTAATAATGTTTAGACTGAAGTTTCTTTACAGATTAGATTTACAACACTGGTTTTTAGTACACTGGTTTTGGCGGCCCATGTTGCAATTTGAACCAGTAACCTTCTTGCTATGCTAACCACTGCACCACCATGCTGACCTATTACAGATCTTGTGTCTGTATCAAGGCACCATCTCTCAAGGTACTCTCTGACCTCTGTATGCCTTTTTTCCCCTTCTTCTTTTCCACCCTATATTATAAGTCCTCTGCTGTTTTATTTTTTCTCTGTTTCAAGATTCCTGCATGACCCTTCAAAAACCAGCAGGTGCTTGTCTCTGCAGGAACCTGGGTAAATGTAGTGGGAACAGACAGTTCTCGTGACAGTATTATTTTCATTTCATATTTTTGTTTTTGTGTATTTTGGGTCACTTTAGGAAAACGCGTCAATTTTCATGCATAAAGAATTAAATTAAGATATTTTTATTGCTGTCAGATGTCAAAATGGGTCAAATTTGACCTAAACAGTAAGTAAGAATTAATTATTTGGTAAAAACAAAACATAACATTTGAGTCCATGCAATATGTATTTTGAAGTTAAACCCCTGTTGATGGTGTAAAAAAATCTCAAATGAAACTGATATATGTTTTTATTATATGTTTAACTTAACCTTTCAAGTTTCTGGGGTCCAGCAGACATTCATATAAACCGCATCATGTCCATTATACAGTATATACTCTTCAGTGTCACTATGAGCGTGTTTTTTAGCAGCAAGATGGAAGCTTCTGCAGCCACACAGCATCCATATTCATCACTGCTTTGATGTGTCCACCCTCACAACGGTTTGCTCACTCAGGTGGTCTCACCTTGGAAGGAACTGTCACACCTCAATGCTCCACCCCCCCTCCCAAACAGTGCATGAATTAGCCTTGAGTCTGGGACACTGACTGGAACAATAGGAGACAGCAAGGACAGTTAATGTAGCTCCAAAGGAAGCACAGATTCAGGATGTTTAAGATTTCAGTGCTGGATCTTGAAAGGTGACAGCTAACAGCATTATTCGTCTGCTGGAAGGCAGCATCTTTAAATGTGAGCAATTTTAAGAGAACAGTCACAAAGAAAAACCCAATGAAATTGCACTGCATTTACAGGACAGCACCCACAAAATGCAGATTATCAAAAAGATTTTAGGGTTTAAAAAATTTTCAGACATGCTGACTTCATTTGTTACCTTAAACCTTTACTAAATTTTATTTTTGTCTTGAAATGGACTTTTCATTGAAATAATATTAGACTGCAGGCCACTAGTTTTACAATGTATTTCAAGTGATGTGTTTTCATGTTTACTTAATCTTATCTAATGTAAAATGTTAACATTTAAGCATAAACAACTTGCAAACATGAGCACAGTTCATGGTGGCGTGTGAATGACAAAAAGTATAAAATGTCACAACAAAGGGGACTTGAAGACTAATCAGTGCAGAAAAAAAAACTAAATAAATACTTTACTATGCAAGAAAATGAATAATCTGCCTTTGCATTTGCATTTTTGGCTTGAGAACAAAATGTGTTGCACCATGTTGATGAACTTCTATTTCAAACTAGATTTCAAGCCAGAAAGGCCTTTTGATTGCCAGAAATGTCAGCGCCACCCAAAACCTCTCAGAGGCTGCGTTGGTTATTTTTTAACAAAGTTGTTCTTGAATCTCCTCTGATCTCACTCAAGCCTTTTTCAGATCCGTGTATGACAAGCTGCTGCATCTGTGACATTTTCAAGCATGCACGTCACACTTTGTGACATTTCATATTTCCACTTCGACAAGGAGACGGCAAAGTCACCTGAAAGGACAGGAGGATGGATTCTGCTTTTTCTGCTGCTCAGACAGGCATCAAAAGCCCCAGGCCTGCTGCTTTCCTGACGGATGAAGACTGCAGGATGTTTAGTCATATCACCATTAGCCTCATTAAAGCTCACCCTTGGGTGCTGTAAACATAGAGAGGACGATTAGTCTGTGTTCAGGGCGCAGTTTAGCTTCAATCTCTGCTCTCAGTGGGGGAGTAGCCACTACAGACAGCTAGTCATCAGCTTGTCCTCTGTAGTTTGGACTGGATGGCAACAGACACAAAACATGCCTGTAACTGAATTATTACCCTCTTAAAACCTTAAAAGAAACGTTGTTGTTTTAGCGTGTTAACATGTTAGATAACAAACCAAAGTCACACAATAACACAGGCAAACTAATAGCTCATAGAATGTATATAAAAGATGGGTGTAGCTTCCAGTTCTTAAAAGTGAAGCCAATGCAGCAGTGCATCAACTCTGCGTTCTTTCTAATGGCCAAAAGGGGGCAACTTGTCTGTTTGCAAAAAGACTTCAGGTTATATAGAAGCTTATGGGAGAAAGGGCCTTGGAACATAAGCATAAAAACAACTTTCAAGTCATAATAAATATTTCAAGCATAAAGAGCATAAAAGTGAGCCATTGGTTTGTAAAGTCCCCTCCGAAGGCACGAGATGAGTGTTTCTGCTGGCACCATCTTGGTTGCAATAAAACACATGTGACTGGAAGGGTTTGACTGTGAACTCACATGCTAATGACTTATGATTGACAGCTCTTTAGCCAACGAGCGATTAGCCAACCACAGATAATCTTCCATTTTGAAATATGGTATGACCAAGATTTACAAAACAGACTTAATTTTTTCTTCAGTATGTCCCAAAATGTGTGACTGAGCCCATAAACTCATCAGCAAAATGTTCACAGATATCAAATCAGAAAGCTGTTATACTTCTATAGGACCAGAAGTCTTTTTTTATAGCCACAGCTATCGCCATCTGGTGGCTTTCGGATAGAATGCAGGTTTAAGGCACTTATGCATTGTCTTAATATTTCGACCCAGAAGCTTCATCCATCTTTTGTCTCCCCCAGAAGAGAGGGAGTACGTAATCGGTTCTGTTTGTTTGTCTGTTTGTTAGCAGTCTAGCGACCACAGTTTTAAAGATATAATTGTGATGGTAGATACTAATAACAGCTCAAGCTGATTTCATTTTGGTGAAAATTTGGGTCAAGGTCACACCAAATGTGAAAATCAGTAAAAACTTTACCAACAATTTTTTATGGATTGTCTTCAAACAATATAGTAGACCTTGGGGGACATGAGTACCTAGGTTGGCTATGCATTTGACCTTGACCTTTATTGTTAGTGCCCAAGGTCAAAGTTGACCTTGAAAAAAAAATTAGAGAAACCAATCGAGTATAATATATCATGTGAAAGGGCATGGAGAGAGCTGTACAACACACTTTTTATTTTTTCAATACAATGCCCTACAACGTCACAATGATGCTATAAAGTTTTGCAAAATCACACACTGCATAAATATATCTTAAACTCTCAAGTTGCCCTCTAGGGGGGGTCATGTTGAATGCAACGTGATGTTCACTTTGTAAATTATGGTCCTCATTAGTTCCAGAACAACTATAAATACTTTTTTTACTATAAATTTTTATTGTTGTTTGAATGGCAAGTTTCTAGAATAGCTAGAGCTTGCAGTATCCTTGGTTTCATGTCTGGTTTTCAAACACCACGCTCAGATCGAGGTCTCACGGTTGGACTTCACTAACCACTGGATGATGTCACAGTGGCCAAGTCCATAAATAAAATAGTTGGTTTTTGTCAACAGTTTGGTGGTGTTGACAAAATAAAAAAAGATATATTTGATATATAGTAGAAACTTAAACTGATGTTTTTTTTTCTTTTTGATAGGTCTTTTTTTATGTGGCTTAAATATGTTTTGCTGCTCACTGTGTCCTCAGTACATTGCTAGCTTCCATCCTGTCTGCTGCTGCAGGTAAAACTACAAGTATCTTATTTAACCCCTCTTTTAAAGCCTCACTCTTGTGGAGCCAACAACAGAACATTCGGCATGCTTTGTAATACATGAGACATTTTAGATTTAGCAGCATGCTATAATACTCTCCATGTTTCTCCACTGAAACACAATTCAAATGCATTTTCATGTGAGGAGACCTTTAAAGTAAAAAAAAAAAAAAAGGTCCTGAATGTCAGAAAATCAATCAATCCAAATCTTTTCATGGTAAGATGCCAAGTATTGGTAAGTCTAATGTCAAAAGTGAATCGTCTTCTATCGTGCCAGCCTCAGTACAAAGTTGTCATATAATCACAAATACAAGTACATTGACTCCCCCAGAGAAAAAATATCCCATTGATTTTGGACACATCAGATTTCCCTTTGTGGCACTTGCAGGACAAAATGTCAACAAGATATCACCTAATCAAATAAAAATTACAAGATGGCAAGTCTAAGGCTCCACTGCGCTGGTGTCAGCGCTGCAGTGACTGATGTATGCACAAATGTGATGGAACAGATTGTCAGATATCCTGAGACAACAGAAATCAATTTCTTTGTCGGTTTCCATCATTTGCCTGTCAAGTAAGACTGTTCCTCGGTTCTCCTTTGTTCTGTTTAGAGAATTTGCCAGCTTCTTTCAGCCTTTTCTTTTCTGTCACCCTAAGCTTTGCTTTTGCTAAATTTCAAATACAAAACATTGTGTTGCATGCATTATATTGCATGACACTTTATCATGTTGCTTAAGGAAATTAGCCTTGAATTGTGCAAGGAAATAATATGAGGTTAAAAGTCCACTGACTAGCTTTTCAACTGCCACTTCTTCCTCTCCAGTGTTGCCAAAAATTGCTCACAGGGGACTGTTGGACTATTGGGGTCCTATGTCTAATACTGCAGGGTCTTTACTTTACAATATAAAACACCTTGAGATGACTGGCTTTGTGAACTGGGGCACACTATGTAGAGTTACTTGGTTAATGGTGTTAAAGGTATTTCTTTCCGATATGTATTCAATTTCCATAGGTGCTGACTCTCATTAGGTCCGACCTCTACAGGAGTCTGTGACCTCATCAGTGTGGCATGGAGAAATGTCACGGGACACGAGCCGGCGTGTCTGGTTGTTTTGAATGTCGAGTATGATCTGACGTTGATCAGAGTGCAGGGAGCGAGATGGGGAAGGGGAAAACTTCTTTAAGAGTCCCGTCACTTCCCAAGTCGTTGCCCTCGTGCCAAAGTCAATGTTGTCGTAAGGTCCCAGGCCCAGTTGCAGGAGGTAAAAAAAAAATCTATCCATGCTGAAAGGATCCAGAGAAAAAAATGAGGTTGAAGCCTGCAGTTCAAATTAAAATATCACTTGTATAAACAGACTGGGTTTCCTCCTGTGGTTACACACCCTCGTCACCCTTGTCACCTTTTTCTGCCTCTCACTTCTCACCCTTCTGCTTTTGATCCCTCTCACACCGCTCAGCAAACAGCTGTGCTTGTTGTAC